>JAXIVH010000015.1:6712866-6792866 GCA_036785325.1 Urophycis tenuis
TTGACTATCTGGTAGAGACCCAGCCCAGACAGTCTAACCTAGACCGTGTATTGACTATAGACACAATGGCCCGGTAACGTTTGTTGTCAAGTCTTGTGTCTAGCTCACACTCTGCGCATCAACAGTAGAAAGCAAGTCATATGCAAATGCGTGATTCTTAGCCCTTCCAATTCGATCGCGAAACCATGATTTGAGACATTATCCAAAGCAATGTAAACCGATACACCACAGTTGCCGCGGCTCTGCCCATTCTCTGAGACTGTAGGGTGCCGGATGTGGTGCAGGTCTGGAACCTGTGGGCGCGTGTGCTTATCGAGGAGGATCTCTTCGCCCCCGCTCCACGTGTCTGCAGTCGCCTCTAGGTGAATCTCTCCTGGACTGACTGTACACATCTACCACGCTGTTAGGCCTCAACACCTCCACCCCCACCACCTTCTCCTCACCTCCTCCACCTGGGAGCTCCTCTACTGAAGCTCTGTGGTCTAGCTCCAGACATGAGGACAGACGTTTCTCTCTCTCCCTCCCTCTCTCTCACTCTCGCTCTCGCTCTTCCTCTCTCTCAATTCAAATTCAAAGGGCTTTATTGGCATGGAAACGCAAGTCTACCTTGCCAAAACACCAAAGTGCCGTGCTGTTTATAGAGGTGTTCAAACTAGTATGGTCTCTCTCTCTCTCTCTCTCTCTCTCTCTCTCTCTCTCTCTCTCTCTCTCTATCTATCTATACTGAAGCCATTCTTAAATGCTCAGGTCGGCCTGTCTGGTAGCTACCCGACCGGTCTGTGAGCTGCGCCCGGCTGCAGAACCTGTCCTGTCTGGTTGACGTCAGGTCGCCTGCTTGCGTCTGGTATGTGTTGGTGACGTCCACGGCGGCTCCCGAGCCCCGGCCGGCCTCCACGGCAACCCCGCGGCCCGGGGACGCGGCTCATGACAGTGAGAGGAATAAAGGGATCACCGCTGTGAAGAATAGACCATCAGACCACACCCCGGAGGTTTGGTCTCACCTGGAGGGGGGGGGGGGGGGGGGGGAGCTATCGCCTCCAGGTGAGGAGGTGTGCACCGTTGGGGAGGTGTATAGTGGTGAGCAGAACAATAGGACCCAGCCCGACCCTGATCCCTGGGGTGGGGGGTGAGGGGGAGCAGGTTGGGATGAGGAGTGAGAGAGAGCCTGTCAGCAAGCCATGTTCACACACACACACACAGACACACACACACACACACACACACACACACACACACACACACACACACACACACACACACACACACACACACACACACACACACACAGCCTCCCAAGATCTGAGGGGTTTGTTGTGTGTGGTAGAGGGAGAGGGGAGGGAGGGATGGAGGAAGGGAGGAAGAGAGAGAGAGAGAGAGAGAGAGAGAGAGAGAGAGAGAGAGAGAGAGAGAGAGAGAGAGAGAGAGAGAGGAGAGAGAGAGAGGGGGGGGGGGGCAAGGGAGGGGGGAGAGAGAGAGAGAGAGAGAGAGAGAGAGAGAGAGAGAGAGAGAGAGAGGAGAGAGAGAGAGAGAGAGAGAGAGAGAGAGAGAGGGGTTTGGCCTGCATGGCCATTTTGTTTAGATGTGTTCCTCTTCTTGTCTCAAACGATGCTATCAAAGCCTCTGGTGCTCAGCAGGTGCTGTGACTCTCCCTTCCTTCTAAAACGCGATGCCTGCGCGCTACACAAAAGGATTAGCATATCCCATTCAGGGTCGGATACAGCACCAACACGCAGAACCCCATCTCCCACATCTGCTAGCGCCACTAAGATATAACGACCAACATCTCAACTGTGTTCAAAAATATATGCGGAGACGCAAGCGGGTGTAAACACGCACGGAGCGGCGCGGCGTGGACGGTGTGCTGCAGAGACGCGGAGCTGTCAGCTCGGGGAGATTTGTAGCCATTGTTGCAATCTGCTTATTCGGTGGCTCTCTGCGTCAAAAGCCACGGCGCGTCTTCCCCGCACGTCTCCTCGCGTCGTCTCCCAAGATGTGGACATGTCGTCCTGAGTACTCGTTGCGTAAACGTAAATACACGGTTCTGCCGTGCAGCATATGCCCCGTGTAGGCCTATATGTATGTATATGTATGCATTGAACGTCTGGTAATTTAACAGCAATGCACTCACCCTGGCCCTTGTCCTTTGAAGGAACGGACGTGTCGATATTATCCGTGGACCACGCATCGTTCGCAGTGCGCTGGGAGACCATGGAGACCATGGTCTGTAGCGCTTTCTCCGGAGGAAACACGGATGTCTGAGCATCAGTGGACCTCCTGGCAGCTCCGGAGCTCCGTCTCCAGTCCGAATCCTGCGAGCTGGAGACGTGTTGTGACGATGGGTCCGCGCCTGGCAGCCGGGCTGGGGTGGCGCTGCTGCCGGGGTCTGGTGCGCTTACAAGAGGGGCCGGCGCACGGATGAGTCTCTTTAGAGGCCGCAGGACGACCCAGTCCTCCGGTAGCTGATGGAGCGAGCCGCCGGTGAGCTCCTCTGTCTCCGAGGCCGAGCGGAGCCTCCTGGACAGCGGCGACGCAAAGTCGTAGGAGGCGCTGCGGGGCGCAGCGTCGTTAAAGCGAATAGATCCATACAGAATAAACAGTAACACCCCGGATATGAACATAATTATGTTGGTTTAGCTCTCCATGTAAGCCCTAATATTGGCCAGTCTCAGACCGCCCTAAGTGGACCTGCTGCGGGTGTTCCTCACCATGGACGTCCTGGTGGCTGATGGTTGCCCTATGAACCAGCCGCGACTCAACAACCTACCTTAGAGGGCCGTCCCAGCTCAGCCAGTGGGAGGCCGTGTGGTGCTCTGTGGGCGTTCCCTCGCTCTCTCATTGGATCAATCTACTTTCTTTATTACGACTGATCAGTGCATGTATTTTCCATCTTCCAGAAAATAATAAATCCAGTTCGCTTTTCTTTTTGACATCGACGTTATTGCACAAATAAGCATAACACACTTTGTTAAAGCGTATCTAATTCTGCTACCATATGACCCACTGGAATATATTTAGCCAATGGAATTCACCTGCAAGGGATGCATAGGCAAATTCAACGTTATAATTAATAATATATGTACGTCATAAAATCATTACAGTTACTTTAATTGCATTCTACTGACGTTATTAATGTATTACTCAATTGTTCGGCGTCAGTGTTGTGACTTATTCCAATCAGTTGTATTATTACCTGTTATTAACTTTTGATATTGCTACTTTATTTTATGTGCTGCTGTTATTAATGTATTTCCCCTTAGTGTCACAGTCTGCCCACCTGTCTGCCAGTCATTCCCTCCTCATCAAGCCAACTCTTGAATCGAATCTCGAATCAAGAGAGATCAATAAAATATCTATCTCATGTAGTATTCCGAATGTAATATATAATATACATAATCTAACCTAATATAATTTAATGTAATCCAAAATAATCTGATAGAATATATATTGTTTAATCAATTTGACACGGTGAATCAAAATAAACGATTCTGCCGCTACTGACTCTTAACGACAATTGAAATATTGCCTGTTTTTATGTTGACATATTCTCTTTATTCATTATCTCTTTTACAAGCCACTGAGTGCACTGTTTTCGATGTGCCTGTGAATTTACCTGGTAAACCTGTGATTATGATTCTTCCCTGCCATTCTGCACTATCTAACATCTACCTACATGACAATTTTGTGTCGTCTCGGGAAGCACTTTGAAACACTAAAAACGTTACATGACAATATAATTGTTATTACATTATTATCATTTGTCCATTGAGGTCCCACCCTCGGTCAGTGGGCGGCACTAAAGGCGCAGAGACGCCGGGGTTGCAGGAAGCGCTCAGCTGCTTCATCCACGGCACGATGGCGCCTTTGGACCTGGAGAAATATGCGGAGATCGCGAAGCAGTGTAAATACCTGCCTGAGAACGACCTGAAGGTACGTCTTGTTGACTCAGATGTTCGTGTGTGTGTTTTAATACACACCACCCATGCGGACGGTTAATCCGATGTTGATTAAGAATAACGCTATACGATGCTGCGAAACGCGCAATATCCCATCATATATGTGTACAGTAGCCTACTAACTGCGTATACACGGGATGATGCGATGTCTTACCGGTTATCGGAAAATATCACATATACGTTTTGATTTGTACTGGTGACAATGGCTATATAGTACGCCTACTGTTGATCAGGTTCATTACTTTAGCAACTGGTCTCGCATGGTGCAGAGAAAGAGTACGTTTTACATCTAAAATAATCAATCATAATCTTATATGGTTGATCATTCACTACCATTGTACTACAGTTTATTTATTTCGACTACTGGGAAATTTCAGATTTAGAAAGACGTCACTGAGCGCTAGTTTAGTTGGCGTACGTGTGTCCTGATTTGAATTGTGCAAGGTCTACCGAAAACAATTTCATGAATGCGATCCTTTTCCTGAAACCTTATATTTTCTGTTACCAACAACGTCTCTCGAAAGCTGCAGCGGTGGTACTTCCGTGCTGCAGGCCTACGTAGGCGGACCCCAACAGTACTGACACTGTCCTGAATGCTTTGGTGTGTTTCCAAATCACAGAGATTATGCGACTATGTGTGTGACCTGCTGCTGGAGGAATCCAACGTCCAGCCCGTCTCCACCCCCGTCACAGTATGTGGGGACATCCACGGACAGGTCAGGAGACACTACCATTTAGACTACATTCTCACAGATTAGATGGAGATTAATCCTCAAACCATGTCTGGTATTTACTTCTTTCTAATGATCCCAAAGTAATGGTGCAAACCCTGTGAAAACTATAAAAATCCTGTTCCTCGTGAGTGTTAACTCATATCATAAGTAAAAATATGACCTATCATAAGTTAAAATATTATCATAAAATATCCTCTGGATAGCTCTAGCATATACTATGAGGATTTAAATATTGTTATGTATTTGTTGATATCATCATTCTATGCCTGGTACATTAATGTGCAATAATCTGAATTGCAGTTGAACTCAAATGCTATTTCCTGTTATGTCATTTTCCGTAATGATTCTTCTGTGTTCTAGTTCTATGACCTGTGTGAGCTCTTCAGGACCGGCGGTCAGGTTCCAGACACAAACTACATCTTCATGGTACAGTTGTGCTCCTACTGTAGACTCACTTCCAACTCCCTGAAGGTTACCAACATGTCTTGCCCCGTGACCCCATCTTTTGGTCGGAAAACCCCAACCCCAACTTCTGTTTGTTTTTTTAAATCTGCTTCCTTATACACAGTTTTAACTCCAATCAACATCCACCATAATGTCATTGTCCCCCTGGAGATATCACACTGCATGTGATTAGAAGTCCTTCACTAAGATGATTAGAAGGCAACTAGTTCATTAAGTGATTAGTGGTTCACTAAGTGATTAGTGGTCCTCTAAGTGATGAGTCATTGTAGTCTTTCACTAAGTGATTAGTAGTAGTCTACTCAGTGATTTAGTAGTTGCTAAGGTTTAGTTGCTATGGCAAGACAGAAATCTCCTGCAACCCTATTTGCATATAAGGCCGTGCCTTACAGGTTGGTAAACACTGTACTAGAGCATATGAAGGCCTCAAGATGGCTGTTCCATGTGTTAGCTACCCTAGCTACCCTAGCATGTGTTAGCTTCCCACTCTCCTACCTTTACTGTCTGCAGGATGGCTGTTGTGTGTTAGCTAATCCTGCACTACCTTCTCTGTCTCCAGGGGGACTTTGTGGACCGGGGGTACTACAGTCTGGAGACGTTCACCTACCTGCTGGTCCTGAAAGCCAAGTGGCCCGACCGCATCACCCTGCTCCGGGGGAACCACGAGAGCCGGCAGATCACACAGGTGTACGGGTTCTACGGTAAAATCATGATCCCCTCAAACCAAACCATGACCCCTCAAACCAAACCATGATCCCATCAGACCAAATCATGATCCTGTCAAACCAAATCACCTTCCTGACATAATAAATTCACAACTCTGACTCCATCAGGATGAAACTTGCACCAAATATATGACCTTGTTGATGCTAGCCAAGATGCTAACGTAGCAACGTCTCTCCTTGCAGATGAATGCCAAACCAAATATGGAAACGCCAATGCCTGGCGATATTGTACCAAAGTGTTTGACATGTGACAGTTGCTGCGGTAAGTAGAAAATAACTTTCAGTTTCAAAGTATTTCCACTTGTCCCCTGACGTGGTTTGGATGTGGACTGATGTCCGTGTAATATATATTCTTCACAAATAATGATGAATTACCAAATCTGGTACAGATAAATGTTAGGAAACTGATAAAATGATGATTATATTAAAAATGAAAATGATATTAAGTGATGATGTTATTAAAAATATGTTAAATATCAATATAAAGTACCAAACATGAACGGTGTGACTCTGTTGTATCTATCTGTCTGTCTGTCCTGTCTGTCTGTCTGTCTGTCTGCCTGTCCCTCAGCTGATGGATGAGCAGGTGCTGTGTTGTGTGCACGGCGGCCTCTCCCCAGACATCAAAACGTTGGACCAGATCCGGACCATCGAGCGCAACCAGGAGATCCCCCACAAGGGGGCGTTCTGCGACCTGGGTGTGGTCAGACCCGGAGGATGTGGACACCTGGGCCATCAGCCCCAGGGGCGCTGGCTGGCTGTTTGGGGCCAAGGTCACCAACGAGGTGAGGGGGCCAAAGCTCTTCTCCTGGGTTTGTACAAACGAACCTGTGTGTGACCCTCCTCCAGCGGTCTGTCATTAATCAGCCAGAGGAAGCAGGAAAGAGGAAGCATCGCCCTGATGTGTGGTTTTACATTTTTCCACAGGTGTGTGGTTTGGGTGCAGAAACATAAAAACGCTAAAATAATATTGTTCAATCACGTTAATATTAAGGAAGATAAGAGCTTGCATTTAGGTTCTGTGCCTATTCTACAGTCCTTAATGAACCATCTCCATGTGTTTCCCTGCAGTTCGTCCACATCAACAACCTGAAGCTGATCTGCAGGGCCCACCAGTTGGTCCACGAGGGCTACAAGTTCATGTTTGACGAGAAGCTGGTGACCGTGTGGTCCGCCCCCAACTACTGCTACCGCTGCGGGAACATCGCCTCCATCATGGTGTTCAAGGACGCCAACACCCGCGAGCCCAAGCTGTTCCGCGCCGTGCCGGACTCGGAGCGAGTCATCCCCCCTCGCACCACCACGCCCTACTTCCTCTGAAGACCCCTGACTGCCTTGCCTAACTCAGGGCTCCGTACACCCCTCGCATGACCCAGACCTCTACAGACCCCTCGCTGACCTAGACCTCTGTAGACTGCTCACCTAACCCAGACCTCTGAAAACCCCTTACCTGACCCAGACCTCTGAAGACCCCTCGCTGACCTAGTCCTCTGAAGACCCCTTACCTGACCCAGTCCTCTGAAGACCCCTCACCTGACCCAGACCTCTGAAGACCCCTCACTGACCCAGTCCTCTGAAGACCCCTCCCTGACCCAGTCCTCTGAAGAACCCTCACTGACCCAGTCCTCTGAAGACCCCTTACCTGACCCAGTCCTCTGAAGACCCCTCACTGACCCAGTCCTCTGAAGACCCCTCACTGACCCAGTCCTCTGAAGACCCCTCACCTGACCCAGACCTCTGAAGACCCCTCACCTGACCCAGACCTCTGAAGACTCCTTGTTGACCCAGACCACCCTGCCCTCCGTATGCATCAGTATCCTAGACCGCCGCATCCAAGATGCAAAGCTCTACATTTGTCTTGTATTACATACTGTAGAGTAGTATATTACATACTACAGTATATTACTGTAGTGAATTCCAGTAAATTACTGCAGTATATTTCATACTGTAGTGTATTCCATACTGTAATATATAACATACTGTAGTATAGTACATATTACAGTATGTTATATACTACAGTATTTATATATATATATATATCTGACATACTGTAGTATATTGTATCATAATACTACAGTATAGACACACTGTAGTATATAACATACTGTAGTATATTACATATTGAAGTATATAACATAGAAATACTACTGTATATTACACACTTTAGTATATTCCATACTGTAGTACATTACATAGTAATACTACAGAATATTCCTTTAGTTGGCTCTCTGCATTTGGTGCCATCTATGAATATCAAACTAGCACTGCAAGTATTTCAAACTGTGTCCCAATCGCAACATGTTTGAGTCGTCAATGTAATTGATTGCCTCATTAGCGTGAACATTGCCAAGGCCTTGTAAATGTTTCACAGAAATAGACTCAAGGTGAAATAAGATGGCCATTGTAGTTTAAAATGAAACATTCTGAAGAGCAATTGATATGTGTATTATGTCATATATAAATATAATGTTGTCTTTTATTTTTGTTATGGCAACGTATTGTTTGTAAAATAATGCTGACTGCACTGCACAAAAGCTAATTAGCTTTTATTCTGATGGGTGTATTGTTTTAGCCAAATTGTACACTTAGTAGGTAGGGTATTGTGATCTTATAAATAAACATGTAAACAAAATGTCTTCTTGCTCACAATATTAAATATTATTCACTTGTCTACAGATTGTTTGATTTGGTACAGGATCAAATCATCAAATGATTTATACGAATAATAATATGATAATATGAAAATATTTATATTCCTCTTGAATAATTAAGAATAAGACAGATAGTATTCAATTATTATTTTATTAAAATACAATATTTTCAATATACATGTGTAATTGCACCTTCTGATCGAAAACCTGCCACGTGATAAAATATCAACAGTAACGTCGATGGTCACGTGGTGCACCACCGATGACGTGTACCAGCTGCTAGCTTTTAGGCTAACGCTAGCCTGTCAGACGAGAGCAGCAGCAGCAGGTTAAAGTGAAGCAGTGTCGGGGGATAATGACAACTAGATCAGCCTTGGCAAGTCCGGGCGCCGAAACGAGGAGCTCAACACTGACAATGTGCATGTCAAATACTACAGACTGAGCCATTGTGTCCCTGTGTTTTATGGTAAGACAAAGGAGATTCAGTGAGCCCTAGCATGCTAACTGTAGCTTACACTATGCACACTGGTTTGTTCTGAAGGCTTATTATTGTGGCTTTGTAGTGTAGATAATGCAGCTAAATAAGTCAAACCGGGGTCTATACCAGCTGTCATGTTGGCTGTTAGGGTCTTACGACTGAATGTATTTGGACGCGTTTCAACCTGTTTTATATGAGGGGCATAAGCCCACACAGAGGTGGTCAAACTGGATCTCCTGAGAGGTAGACGGGGTTGTCAAACCACTGGGTCGCCGGCTGGTGTGTTTGGACGGTAAAGGTTGCTGTGACCATAAGAGAGTCTCATTGTGTAGGGGGGGGGGGGGGGGTATTGGGGCGAATCGAGTATCAACAACGACCCCGAGTGTCCCCATGGCTGAGTGCCCCCGTAATAGAGGCTCAACCTGATGTCACCGACTACAAGACCTACATCTTAAATGTTTATGTGATCGTTATGTAATTTCCCGTCTTCCTGTTTTTCTTGTTCCCTTTTTGGACCCTAAAGCAAGAACAAAAGCCACTAATCTCTCAAGCAATTCCTTTTTGTTTTTCAACTTTAATGAGATGGTTTCCTATGTCAACCATGACCACTCTTGAGTGTATGTGCAGTTCTCTTGTAGGAGAACATCTCAGCAGCATTTTGAACCCACGTCTGGTTCTCTGCCTCTCTCTCTCAGATGTAGCAGAATGGCACCAACCTGCGTTCTCTTGTTGCGTTCCCCCCTGAACCGCTGGTGGCCCGCCGGCCCTCGCTGACCACTGCTGCCCAGACTCGCTCGCAGAGAGACGAAGAAGAAGAAGAGATGTTCGCTAAACTGAAGCAGAAGATCGCAGAGGAGGCAGCCACGGCCCCCCGGACCGGCAGCCGCCTCCCGCGCTCCGCCAGCAGGGAGTCCATCACCTCGGTGGGCGCCGACTCTGGAGACGACTTCGTAAGTTCTGGGCAGTGAGGGGCTGTCATGTCCGTCCGGCCGTGACCATGTTAAAGTATTGTAAGAACTGAAATCTTTGTAAGGGCTCTGGGTTTTTTTTTCCTCGAGGTTGGACCAAAGGATCTCTTAAGAATGTTGTGTGTCTTTCATCTTCGATCAAGATGAATGGGATTCCTAAAAACTAAGATCTAACTTTTCTTCTTGATTTTTATTTTTAGTTGAGTTTGCTTGTTTTAAGTCATCACATTGAGAATGCATGCCTTGGTTTTAATTGATAATATAGATTTTATACTTTGAATTGCTTCTATTATGTTCATCAAGGAGACATAGGCACAGTTTGTTCACCCCCTCTCAGGATTTTACTTATTTACTACAGAGATTACAAGTGATTGATTTACACCTAATTCTTGAATCTTACGTGTCCTAAGAATTATCTGAAGATACTTCTGCCCCAGGTCTTTATGAACAGACTCTCAGACAGGTTTTTTTTTAATTATTTTATTCAGGTAGTGAATCAAATGATAACATGTAAAAAACAAAAAAACAGACTGCAAAATGACAGGGTATTAATCAGGCCGCTTCTAAACTGATGGAATTGGTTTCAAAAGGCTGCCGTGCAATCTAGCCAAGAATGAGCCAGCAACTTCTAGAATCTTGATCCACAGTGAGTTTTCCTTTGGCTGTTTATATTCATAACTGGGCCATGGTGCAGTTGTACTTAATGAGTGGACTGGCATCAGTAAAACTTGTGCAATGGCATGGAGGGAAGCATTGTCATCAGGCAGTGAAGCGGACAACTGTCAGGAGACGGGGAGGAAATCAGTGCTCTGTGCTGTGAATAACTAGGCCAACAACCAATTCAACATGTATGTCATTAATGTATCTGCTGGAGAAGCATGTTTAGTGGAAGCTGCCCGAGGTCAGAGCTCAGCCGCTAGAAGCACATCTCAGTTGCACAGGTTTGAATTATTGAGTAGGACTTGAATCATTGACGAGCAGCCGTCTATCCTTTTTCCAGTCAAACAACAAGGAAAACATTTCACCACAGTGGGACAGAACACGGGCAACGAGGGCGGTGGGAGGGGTATGTGAGGGAGGACGAGGCTCGGAGACGTCAGATAATGCCGGGGGAGTGTAGGATCGGCCAGGTGAGGCTAATAGTAGCGTGTAGCACAGTACCACGGATGACATGAACCAGCTTTGATCACATCGGAAGTATGGATACTTCATTATTGGTTAACGCTGGAGCAATACTGGTACATTTATGAAGGGGCTGGTGCACCAAGCTCTGGAGGAAGTACCTATAATTCTTGTAAGCGTGACGAAAGAGATAAGACGAGAGATAATATGGTACTTTATTAAACCGCATAGTGCTGGCCATTAAGGTATCTACGTACACAAGAGGGGAAGCTGTGGTAGGGAAGAAGACTGATACCGTTGAGATTCCAGGCCTGACAGGAAACGACCCAAAGAGGGCGTGGGTTCTGATGGGCTGCTGTGCTCTGGCTGCAGGCGTCCGACGGGAGCAGCTCCAGGGATGACCTGTCCTCGCAGGTCCTCCGCAGGAACGACCAGGTCCGCCGGCTGGAGGCCAAGCTCACCGGTAGGGCCAACAAACGTGTCCCACAAACACATTCTGGCATCGCGGCACGGCATCCATCACCCGGTCCCCCGTAACCGCCCTGGAGCCGCGGTCAGCTGTGTGTGGCTGTACGTGAGCGCGGCGCGGCCCTACGTTCCCCCTCTTCCCCCGGGTGGCGCCATGTACGATGGCGCATTACTCGTGGTGTAAAGCTGCTCCGTAGCCTTTTAAAAAGTAACCATTCATGTAAGTCTCGCAGAAAAGCAATTCACTGCAACATGGAATACATGTAATAAAAACGCATGCCAGGTAATATCCTTTGTTGACTGCAGCGGGGCGCTGCTCCTTAGATTTAGTTTTATCTTGTGGTTACTCTTTAAAGTGACGGATAGCTTTTCAGACCACAATGGTTTCTCATGTAAGAAAAGCATTTCCTTTTCCTTTCATTGCGTCTCAAATGTGTTGTTTCCCAATTCCTCTCCTCCCTCCCCCCCCTACCCCCCCCCCCTTCACCTTCCCTATTCCCTCTCCTGTTCTTTCACCTGCCTGTGTGTGGGTGTTTTTGTGTGCGTGTGGATGTTTGTGTGTGTGTTATGTTTGTTCCCCCTCATCTCCCCCACTAGACTACGCTGAGCAGCTGAGAATAATGCAGAAGACCAAGGAAAAGTCTTGAGTTTGCGTTAGAAAGCATCAGGATTGTACGTACCTTTATTTTGCCCTCTTTTTCCACCCGTCTACTCCCTGCCTCACCCCTCGCTCCCTGCCTCACCCCTCACTCCCCCCCTGACCCAACCCAACCCTGCTTAACGTCTGTCTGGTATCTGATTGGTGGGCATCGCCAGTCACATGGCGAGCTCTTGGGTTTTCCTTCTGCAACAGCAATCGCATCGGAGACGCTGATGGTCACTTAGTGGTTTTAGTGGTCGCCATGGTGACGGTGGACGCCTCCTCCTCCTCTTCCTCCATTCCAACGCCACTCTCCGTAGCAGAATGCGGTTGGCTTCCTGTGGTGACAAGCTGGCACACAGAGAGTTGGGACAAACATCGGAGCACATCGCTGCTCTGGTGGACGGTCTGCACATTAACAGAGTACAGACCAGTCGTCATGTTTACGGGCTGGGGTTGAGGGTGAGATGGCAGACTCACAAAAGTGAATTTATTTGTTTAAATGAGTTCACTTGAGTGTCAGTCGTCTTACCTTTGCTCGTCACACCTACTAACTGCACGTGCTTCTCTGTGTTGACATCCCTCTGCTGTTATAGTGGCATACGAACTGGCTGCTCTGTCTCTTTCTGTTGTCTTTCCCTCTCTCACTCACTCTCTTCGCTCATCTCTCTCTCTCTTTTCTCTCTCCTATCTGTCTCCTGTTTCTCTCTCTCCTCTCTCTCTCTCTCTCTCTCTCTCTCTCTCTCTCTCTCTCTCTCTCTCTCTCTCTCTCTCTCTCTCTCTCTCTCTCTCTCTCTCTCTCTCTCTCTCTCTCTCTCTCTCTCTCTCTCTCCTCACTCCCCCCCCCACCCCCCCCCCCCCCCCCCCCCCCCCCCCCCCCCCCCCCCCCCCCCATGCACACACACAGCTTCAATGAGGAAACTGCAGGAACAGAATGAGTCCCATCAGGCCAATAGAGCCAAGATGGCCGAGGGTCTGACTGTGGCCCTTGAGAAGAGGGATCAGGTAGGTGCTCCCTTCAGTTCAATTCGAAAAAGTATATCAAAATTGGCATGGAAAATCAAAGTACAAGTACAATATACAGGGCTTAAGTGTCATGCTATAATGCTTCTCCCCACGCACAGGAATGGATGGAGAAAATGGCGGCTCTTGAACAGGTGAGTGTGGATGGAAGACTCAAGGACGATCAGCCAGCCGTGTGCCTCGACACATCGCTGGTCTCTTTACAGAAGAACATGTTGTGGATCGATGAGCGCTGAGCGAGTGGCCGTGTCTCCCCAGGAGAAGGAGGCGCTGAAAACGCGCGTGGAGGAGCTGACGGAGAGCAGCCTCACGCTGTTCCAGAAGAGGGACGACCGGGATGAGCTGGAGACCTTCCAACAGCAGGAGCTGGCCAAAGTCAAACACATGGTAGACACGCACGCACACGCACACGCACACAGCACACACAGACACGCACACCTACCTGCTCTTTAATCACATGGATCTGAATTCCCTGCAAGTTGCAAAGTGTCACATTCATGACTAAATAATAAATGAAATGCATTTCTTATCTTCAACAAAAGATTTAACAGCAGTTGTTGACCTACACACACACACACACACACACACACACACACAGACACGCTTTGTCTTTTGGTTGTATTATTTAATTGATTTGTATATTGTTTGAACCTGCCATAACGAATTGAAACAGCCATAACGTCCCCACGGGGAGCAGCTATCTGTCCCCAGTCACCATAGTCCGTTATGACCAGTAGTCCCCCTGCCTTTGTCTCCTCCTCCCTGTAGCTGCTGAGGAAGGAGGAGCAGCTGAGCCAGCGGGAGAAGGAGCTGGAGGGGAAGGAGGTGCAGCTGCAGCAGGCCAGGCGGTCGCTGGCCGAGGCCCAGGGGCGGCTGCGTGTTCTGGGCCAGGAGCACCAGGAGGCCAGCCAGCTGAACACGGAGCTGGAGCTGGAGAGGTGAGGCTCCACAGGCCGGGGAGGCCGCCGGCCCCCCAGGGAGCATTAGTTATTAGCATTAGCATCAGTTAGGTTTGGGTGTCATTAGTTTGTAGTAGTTTGTTGGTTAGCACTGGTATTAGTATTGAGTAGTTTTGGTTAGTATTTGTTTGTGTTTAGAAGTATTTTGGTAGAAGAGAAGAAGAAGAAGAGAGGACTTTTCTGTCTTTATCGGTCATTCTCAGTATTTTTTAGATATGGGAACAAAATTTGTTCTCTGCATTTGACCCATCCTATGGTACATAGGAGTAGGGATGCACCGATACCACTTTTTTACAAACCGATACGATACCGATACTTTTATTTGTGTACTTGCCGATACCGAGTACCGATACCGATACTTTCTAGATTTGATCTCTATGAAAGAAGTGCATTTCATTTGAAGGCAGATTTTATTTTCTCCTCTGAAGATTATGTCAAGCCTTTGGTAAGGCTATACCAAATGAACAGGCTTTTCCAAGCCAAAACTTAAATGAACTTTCTGTTTTTAACAAAAAAGCCTTCAAAGACAAAATGCCATCACATTAGACAAAATGTAAATATAACCAGATAAAGCGAATAACAACAAAAATAATCACAAAAAGTGACCAGAACTATTGCTTAATAACCACATTATCACGTTTCAGTTATCAAAAGTATCCTTCTTTCAAGTACACAAACCATGTGGCACTATTCCCATGTTTCTTCAGAAAGGATAAACAAATCAACGAACTATGTTGTCAAATGACATCAAGGTGATCTTTCACTTTATCATACACCTTTGGCAACATCACATCGGTGATGTAGAGGCGACTGGGAATCTCATATGGCTCTAGCACTTTTAAAAGACGGCGAAATCCGACATTATCAACAACTGAAAGTGGCTGATCATCGAGCGCTATGAAGTGAGTAAGTGCCTCTGTTATTTGTATTGCCCGTGAGTTGTCTTTGGACATTTTCTCTCGCTTTTGCAAGACGTCATAAGGTTGGCTGCTTCGGTCTTACGCCGCTAGCATTAGTGAACTCTGTGTACTAAGCACTATGGTGCGTCTTAAGATGTTTTATCAGATTGCTTGTATTAAAGGAAGTACTTTCCTTTCTGCCTCTCGACACCGTAGCATTACAGATCTTACACTCTGCCGGATGACGCTTTATCTTAAAATATGCCCAAATCGCCGACATGACTTAGCCTACTGTTACGTCTTTTCGCAGCGAACTTTCACACACACAAGCCTTTGGCAGAATCTCTGAGTTTCTGCTCATTCATTATCTCCCCCGAGTTAGTTAGATAGGACAACTCATCTCTGCATACCGCCGGTTTGATGTAGGCTACTGGCATAGTGGTATCGGTGCGTGGTATCAGCAATTAAAAACGAATACGAGTACGAGTATTTTGATGAAGTATCGGCCAGATACCCGATACTGGTATCGGTATCGGTGCATCCCTACATAGGAGCAGTAGTATTGGTAGTACATTGTATTGGTTAGTGCTAGTATTGGTTAGTACTTGTTAGTTATGGTGAATAATAGTGTTGTTTAATCGTGGTTAGTATTAGTTTGACTAAGTATTGGTTAGTGTTGGTTTTAGTTAGTACTGGCATTGATACTCATGGCGTTGCAGGGAGGAGCTGCTGGTGTCCCGGGATGAGGCGGAGAGCAGGGTCAGGGAGGCGGAGCAGAGGAGCAGGGAGGCGGAGCAGAGGACCAGGGAGCTGCAGGCCGTCATCCAGCAGGTCTCCGAGGACTTCCAGAAGGTAGGTGTGTGTGTGTGTGTGTGTGTGTGTGTGTGTGTGTGTGTGTGTGTGTGTGTGTGTGTGTGTGTGTGTGTGTGTGTGTGTGTGTGTGTGTGTGTGTGTGTGTGTGTGTGTGTGTGTGTGTGTGTGTGTGTGTGTGTGTGTGTGTGTGTGTGTGTGTGTGTGGTTGATGATGTATCTGCATGTGAATAGGCTTGATATTCTGCATGTGAATAGGCTTAATATGTGTGTGTGTCCAGTCTCAGGCCATGGTGTCATGCCTGGAGAGGTCTCTCTACGCCTTACAGACGGAGCACAACAACCTCAAGCTACAGCAGCACAAGGTTAGCACACAGGTTACAATGGAGCCCCCGCTGTCTGTGCTGTATCTAGGTCTGCATTTCTATATCTTGGCCCTATACCCTCTGTCTACTCTACATATTGATATCTATGTTCTAGGCGGAGGTGGTGGAGGAGGATCATGCCTCCACCCTATCAGAGCTCCAGGCCAAGGTGGTCAGTCTGGAGAGACGGCTGCAGCAGGACTTCAGTCTGGACCAGCACCTCCAGGAGCTGCTGGAGGAGGTACTGACACCGCTGTACCCTCCCTTCACCACCTCAGTCCCTCCCCTCACACCCAGTACCCACTAGGGGGGTGAGGCTCCCCCTTGCTCCATTCCCCCTAACCACTGGACTCTCCTCCTCTGTCAACAGAAGCAGGAAGTGGAGAAGAGATTGGAGAAGGTCAGGGAGGACCTGTTGGAGGCCAGGACCACCCATGCAGACACCGTCAGCTCTCTGGAAGCACAGGTACACACGCACACGCACACTCACACACACACACACACACTCCCCAGCCACTGTTTGTACATGATGTGTATATATTTATATATCGAACCATATACTACATGGATTACGTTAATCTGTCAATCCATTGTCCTGACTTTAAACAAAAAGGAATTGGATTATGAAAAACATCTGATTTTATCTTAAAGCTCGTGGAGATAGGAGAGTTGTTATTCGTATCCGTTGTTAACATCCAGATGTTTTCGTGGCCCCTGTCCTCAGGTGAGCACGGCCAGTGGAACGGTGGGGGAGCTGCAGACCCTCATCCGACACAAAGACGACTCGTCCAAGGCCTACAGAGAGAGAACAGACGCTCAGGTCAGAACCAGGACCCCCATCCCCCCCCCCCCCCACCTGGTGTGCTGTTGATCACCCATTTAACCTCTAGTGACGTCACAAGACGGAGTGTCCGTCCAGGTGTTGTTTGTACATGGGGAAGAAGGTGCCGGTAGGGCTTCAAGCATCCCATGGTAAGCTTGGATCCAGAAGTTTGACAGTGCTACAGCAGAACCAAAAAGTGTTTGTTGCGTATATATTCTTACAAACTCATTCGCGAGTGCTTGATGGAGGATTCAGAATACGATTTCAGCAAATGTATTTTTAGAGTGAGCCAGTCTACTACACAGGTCTACACAGATTTTAAACCTGCATCAGCCTACCAGCCTACTGTACCAACTGGTAGGCTCTCTCCATCTGCTGTCTATGCATCTGGGTGGACACGCTCACTTGTGATGTCACTATGGCTTTATTTTTTAATCTCTTCCAATGGCTGATCAACCACCACCACCACCATGTCTCCACATCTCCACCACTATGTCTCCACATCTCCACATCTCCACCACCATGTCTCCACATGTCCACCACCATGCTCTGTTGTGACCCCCTGCTCCCTGCAGATCACAGCCCTGGAGCAGCAGGTGGCGGAGGCCAGTGAGAAGATCCAGAGGGCTGAGCAGGAGATCACTGAGCAACAGGAACATCTGAGCAGACTGGTGAGGAGCAGCTGAAGAGAACCAAGACTCACAAAAAGTGTTGAACTTCTAATCAAATTGTTCCATGAAATCATGAATTCCCATAATTCATTAGATACAATGTAAAAAAGTAAAATCCCCACTGTGGACTCCATGCAGTAAATAATGTGTATGTGTGTCTCTCTCTTCTCCTCAGCAAGCCGCGTGGGCGTCAGAGAAGGCGTCACTGGACCAGCAGGTGGTGGTAGAGAAGCGGCTGAGAGAGGACACCACCGATAGGTTGGAGCAGGAGAAGACCGCAGTCCGATCAGAGAGCCAGACCCAGCAGGACGCTCTGCGCCTCAGGGTGGTAAGACGCTGCTGGCCGTCTCTGAAAGTGCTTTAAATATACATTGGAGTACCATTGTTTCACTGCCTAGACGTTCTCTTGCCTCGAGCGTTTTCCAGACCAACGCTTCTGCTTAGAACCCGCAATCAAATACGCTCACAGTACAGTGTGTTGTATTCAGAGTCACATTCACAGTGGCCAGCGCTCAAAGGGATTATACTGTACCCACTAAGGTAGTACAGGGGGTTTGTGTGTTCAGCCTCTTCTCTGTTCCTCATGCCTGCTTGTGTGTGTCTGCTCCTCCAGAGCGAGGTGGAGGAGGCAAAGAGGAGCCTGGAGGAGGAGAAGAGAAGCATGGAGGAGGAGAAGAGGAGCACAGAGGAGGAGAGGGACAAGGCCCTCTCGTCACTCCAGGCCCGGACAGAGGAGCTGAGTGCAGCCAGGGTAAGAGCACACAGCTCTCCTCAAGGCCAACGTATACTTCTGCGTCGTTTCCAGGTTCATTCATTGTGTGTGTGTGTGTGTGTGTGTGTGTGTGTGTGTGTGTGTGTGTGTGTGTGTGTGTGTGTGTGTGTGTGTGTGTGTGTGTGTGTGTGTGTGTGTGTGTGTGTGTGTGTGTGTGTGTGTGTGTGTGTGCATGCTAGGCTGAGCTAAGCAGCCGTCAGACGGTTAGTGTGGAGATAGCCATGGCTCTGGAGGACAGCAGGAAGCAGAGGGAGGAGCTCCAAGCACAGGTCCCTCACCAGTCTGTGTTTGATGGATTCCCCAGTGGACATGGCCTGAGTGCTGCCGCATAGCAGCAGTTGACCTTTCGTGACCTTTAGTGTGGTGCTCCCAATCTCAGGTAGGTGACCTGCTGAAGTCCCATGATGCAGTGCAACAGGAAGTGGCCGGTCTCACCAGTCAGCTGACCCAGGAAGAGGAGCAGATGATCACACTACAGAACGGTATGGCCCTCAGACACGCTCCTGATGGGAGGATACTTAAAACTCCACCTGCAGGGCTGCTTTGCATTTGGTTTTCCATCAAGCCATCCTTAAAAATATTTCTGTTAGCAGTAACAACCCAAAAAATTTAAAAAAGAGTCGGTAGGTATGTCTATTTTTTTTTCCAAAATTTAATGTAAAAGAAAAAGTACAATTTTGGTCATGGGGAATACGTCGGTATGAATTTAAACAAATTTGCATATCGTGACGTCACTGACTGGGTCTCCAACCCGTGAAAGTTTAGTGGTCTCCTTGACATCAGTTTACACGTCACCTTATAGCGGTGTCGAGATATTTCAATGCATTTTTAAAATGTTTTGCTACGGGGCCTGAACCCGTATAACTTTGAATGGTGACCGCAAACATTTTCTTTACTGCAGCCTCAGCCATCATAACAGACAAGCGCAAACATTGATGAAATGAAGCGAATATAAAAGAAAGAACGTAGCCTACGTGTGTATGTAGGCAATATATATTTGCGATACTTACTAAAATATAATTAATAGGGTTTTATTGTAGTTGCAATAGTTGTTTGAAGAGTTAAAAAAAACGGTCAGTCTTAACGTAAGTTTACAACCGGCAAGTCAGTCGGACTCAAAGGGAAAAAAAATAAATATTTGGGTCGGTCCTAAATTGACAGGGTCGATCGGGTTACGGCAAACCAGAATATTTTTAAGAATGGCCTCATAATATTCTCAGGTATTTTGGCCTTGCGCACCCTCTGGTGGTCTTAGTAGATGTGTACTAAGTAGCTGTGTTTATGGTCACTATAGTTTTGATTTATCTTTTATGGCACAGACTTGCCATGTTGCACATTTGCACATCTGGTGATCATGTTCATTTAACTTTTGTTTTAACACTCATTGTATTTTTTTTTAATACTTTTCTTTTGTACAAAAGTAGTGTACGTGTATGTGGCTATTCCAAATTGTTTTCTTGGATGCAAAATATCTTCTCATTGACGCCAGGTGTTTAACACTGCCCATGTCCCCAGAGCTCCAGTCATCCAGGGCGAGTGTGGCCCAGCTCCAGGCCCAGCTCCAGGCCCAGCTGGAGGCCCAGCGAGTCCAGGCCGAGCAGCAGGAGGTGGAGAAGGCCCGCCTCCGAGAGGATGCTGTCGGCCAATCACAGCTGCTGGACTCCTGCCAATCACGGGTCAGGACTACATAACTTTGTGCACCTGTGTTCGCTCTAGTCGGGCGGTTCCGGTCAGTCTGTGATATTGATGTAAATGCTGATTCTTGCATTTTATTTTCCTTCACAACCCAACATTTGCTTAAGAGTCACTGTTGTGACTTTATTCCTATTTTTTCATGATTGATGGCCAAGTGGACCTGTGATATGTCATCTTCTAACACTGCTTCCCAGATGAGATGTCTGCATCTCAAATACAAATGGATACTAAAACGGCAACGTTTTAGTATCCGAGAACACGGGTTGTGTTGACTGAGGGGTCCCTCGTCTCTCCCGCCCAGATCTCCTTCCTGGAGGTGGAGGTGGAGACCCTGACGGAGCAGCTACAGCCCACCGAGCCGTGCGTCCCGTCGGAGCAGAATGGAGAGGTGACAGTGGACGACCTCGATCTCCTCCAGAAGACCAACCGAGACCTGGAGCAGCAGCTGGCCGACAAGAACCGGGTCTGTCGACTCCACTTACTCCCTTATGTTACACGTTGTGTGAATACACTTTTACCCAGAGGCAGTCACACGTGCGGCTGTGAACGGTCAAAGCAGACAGCGTTTGACCCCATGTTGACCTCCGACCTTCTTGTGTTCTGCAGACCGTCAAGCAGCTGCAGCAGAGGTTAGCCGAGCTGAAGAGAACCTTCCAGAAGGAGCTGGTAGGTCGCCTGACCGTAGCTGGTCACTTGACCCTCTTGTGGCTGTTTTTTTTATTCTTCAGGTGCACAGTATAACACAGTCATTCTGTGCATGGGGACTACTTAGCCTGGTATTCTGGTATAAGACACGCTAGAACTATAGCATGTAAAATCAATATTTAGCAGGATATTGTGTGGATGTTTCCAGAAGCTGAAGCCAGACCCAGACCCCCCGGGGAGAGGGGAGAGGGCAACAGACGACACGGCGGGGGGGAGGCAGGACCATCGGCCCAGCAGCGAGCCCCTAGCGACCTCCTCCCTCACCACCTCCTCCCCTGCACCTCCTCCGGGCCACACTCCCTCGCCTGGCCTGGCCGCGCCCCGCCGGCCCACCTCCACCGTCACCGTCACCAACACATCCGACCTCAACGACTCGCGGGAGATCAACTTTGAGTACCTGAAACACGTGGTGCTCAAGTTCATGTCGTGCCGCGAGGCTGAGGTGAGAAGGGCCAACACCCGGGGAACACCGTGAGGCAACATGAACGACATGTGTTGGCTTGTGGTCAATTTACACTTGACCTCATGAACCAGAGCACATAGCAGGGGAGACGATGTAGGCCTTCCGTCGCCTTGACGTGTGGTTTTACCTTCATGTAGGTCAACCTACGCCACGGCGTCCTCTGTAGGCCACGCGAGTCACTTGGGCTTCAGTGTTTGATTGCTCAGTGTGTGATGGGTCAATGTGACCGTTTACTGGCCGCTGTCTGACTCCTTGAGGTGTTGATGTTCCTCTCATCCTCAGGCGTTCCATTTGATCCGAGCGGTCTCCGTTCTGCTCAACTTCACGCGAGAGGAGGAGGACATGTTGAAGAAGACACTAGAGTACAAGGTGGGCAGCAGTCTGCTTGTAGGCAAACACACGCAGGGTTTACTTCCCACAGGAGTCATAGGACATTTTGTGAACATCTATCCAACCACAATATCTGGTGAAACATTGACCTAACCTAACCAACCAGAAGATCTGGTGAAATATAGACCTAACCTCACCAACCAGAGGATCTGGTGAAACGTAGACCGAACATCAAACATTTTCCCTTGTGATAAAACAATGTAGTAACATTCTGGGTCGTATGTTGTCCCCTAATTTTCCGGCTGGGATTAATAAAGACCTTCTTAGTTTTAGTTGACCAACTTGTGTGATCTTCTGCTAGATGTCCTGGTTTGGATCCAAGCCCTCGCCCAAGGGGAGCATCCGGCCTTCCATCTCTGGAGCCGCAGCTCACTGGAGCTGATGAAGAGGAGAGCCTGGACACCATGATGATGATGATGATGACGATGATGATGATGACTACTACTGAGCTTTGAGCTGTTCCCAACTCTGCTTTCAAACCTTCCTATCTTTGTTGTGCTTTTTTTTATAGAAAGATAATGGGGCTTTTTCGGGGGGGTTCTTCAGCGTGATCAGGAGACAAACGACAGAACTATTTATAATCTATACTGAGGGTTTGCATTGTTTTTTTTACTTTCACGTATCACATGGACAAGGGCATCTGTGGGTAAGGGATTAAGATCCAGGGCTTAGACCAGTGGTTAGTTCCAGGGTCTGGGGTTAAGACCCCGGATCTGGGTTAGATCCAGAATAGAGACTTGAGACTTAACTGGGCCTCCCAACCCCATCCGCACCTCTTGTCAGTAAGCTCACAAGGTCCGCTTGAAGACTCATCTTGCAGGGCTTCCAGGACCCACTGCACCTGTCTAAACTGGTCGGCACCGGTCGAATGAAGTGTAAACAGTGGCCAGAGGACATGCACACACCTTGACCTGCCTTGTGTCGCTGTAGAGGAAATGACATTCCACATATTATATACATATGGTATGATGATATTTATACATATGGAAAATGTACATATGCATTCAGAACTTTATAAGTGAGGGGTGGATGCGGCGATGTGACCGCCTCAGTATTTATAGTCATATTACCACAGCGCTATGATGTTTGTACTGTCCATTACTATGCTGTGACCCGTGTACCAGAGTGTTGTTTTGGCCATCGATGAGAGCGCCGCAGAGCCCGCATGCCTCCGGTCTGATGACGTCCCCCGCTGCCTGGGCCCCTCCAGCAGAACGAACGCTTGTCGAGAAAATATCATCATGATCTTCAGGAGCACGCAGGGAACGGCGTGGGGGTGGGGGTGGGGGGGGGGGGGGGGAGAAGCAACTCTCTTCTAAGTGACATAAACAACTTTATGCAAGAAATGATATATGTTCAGTGATTCAGCATGCTTGCAATATGATTGATGCAGTAGGTTTTCAGTCGGCATTTCTGGGGGGGTGGGGAAGAGGGTCAAAATGTAGTCTTTAAGTATGACGGTTCAATAAAGGTTTAAGCTGGACATGGCTGGTGTGGTCACCGACAATGACATGCTGTTCCCCGGGTGACACAGTGATGCTCTGCTGTGACTTGCCTTCACTGTGTTCTGTGTGTTGGAATCTCTGCAAATACTGTACAATCAATCACTACAGATTTTCATATGTTTCAATTTTAACAATATCTGTTAGCACAATTTTTTCATTTATTAATAATAAAAAAGGATGAGGTTTCATGACTTGGACTTTATTAAACTCAGTCATTAGTTCCTTGGCACACACAACATTGTGAACATAAAAAAAACAGCATTTAACAGTCATTTACAGGTAAGAGTACCAGACACTTGTCAATTTGTTTTGTTTTCTTCAACGCTAATGTTCCATAAACAGAAAAACACGTCATCGTTTATTCAGGCATTCTTGATTTTAACAATCTTTGCAATCACGTAATATGTGTACTGTATTATTCTTAGTGACATGTAGTCTTCCATGACACCAAGGGGCGCTGTTGTTACTGGCTGGGATAGGCTCCACCCTCTCCGGAAACTACTTGTGCTCAACCCGCCCTACATCCGGTCTTTCCAACAGGGCAGCGAGGAGCAAGATGGTGAGAGAATTGTCTTGTCTCTGCAAAACGTCACATTTCACACGTTATTCTCCCTTCAAAACGCTATAATTTATCATACATACCCGTCTAAGGTGGTTACGTTGCCGCTTCTTTGTTTTTACGTCGACTAGCTCCGCTAAATCCGGATTTTAAATGTTCATCAGTCCGATACACGCGTTCCTAGCCGACGGGCCGTGCGCCACTGCGCAGACTCCCATGAAGCCATGCGGATGGCCCACAGTGCATAAACGGCCTATAATATGATGCTGTGCATAACCTGTGTATGTAACATGGTCATCTTAACCGAGTTAACTGCGGGTTTATGATATTGAGCCATACCGCTTTGTGTTGGTGCAAGTGGATTCTGTCGTTAAAAGCTGTGGTCCCCTAATCGCGGGGCGGCTCACCTGAAGACCCACGGGCTGGTGGTCAAGATGCTGCTTTTTAGCCAACTGAATTAACACGCTAAATATGAATACTTGCTTATTGGTTACAAAACTAAAGCGCATATTTTGATAGTTACAAGACGGGAAATGGATGTTGGCCTCTGGTCTGAGATGATAACTGTGAGCTGATGTTTTGCTGAAGCATTCACAACTGCTTACCAAAAGACTGAGACATGAGATGGCCTGTATTCAATACTCCAATGACCCCTCCTGGTCACGTCCAATGTCCTAACATAATAGATCTTAAAATAATGACGGTACTGTGCTTTCTGCGGTGACGTCCTCGCTAACCCTGGACCGTTTCCACTCAGGCAAAGATCAAGGCTCGAGATCTGCGGGGCAAGAAGAAGGAGGAGCTGCTGAAGCAGCTGGATGACCTGAAGAACGAGCTGTCGCAGCTCCGTGTCGCCAAGGTCACAGGTGGAGCCGCCTCCAAACTCTCCAAGATGTAAGTGTCTGTGTGTGTGTAACAGTGTTATTCAATGCATGTGGGACCTGGTGGGCTTTCCACATTTCACTTTTGGCATCTGGTCTGAGATGATAACTGTGAGCTGATGTTTTGCTGAAGCATTCACAACTGCTTACCAAAAGACTGAGACACAAGATGACCAGTGGTTATTGTTTTAGAATCTGTACGGTGTTGTGATGAAATCACAACGTCATGTTCCGCAAGCTACACTGTTTGACGACATCAAATGCATTCATGGCTCACTGGCAGTGAGTCAACTGTTTCACTGTTCAGAGAGCTGTTGTGGGACTCTTAAGGAGCCCCCCAAACATATTGGAAAGAAGGAACATTACTGTATGAATTATTACATCATAAACTCTTGTTTGGTGCGTGTGATTTTTAGTGTTTTGTGATGAGCTGTGGTTCATTAAAATCCCAGATGGAAAATGATCATCTCACAGTGAAAGCACCAACAAGTGATATCCAGTGATGAAGATGATTAAAATAAACTGCAAGCTACTCAAATATCTGTAAGCGCCATGAGCACTAGACTACACATGATATTCAAAACTGTGTTCTATTCATTTTCAGCCGTGTGGTCCGCAAGTCCATCGCCAGAGTGCTGACCGTTATCAACCAAACACAGAAAGAGAACCTGAGGAAGTTCTACAAGGTGAGCCCCGAGTCTGAAGATGCCTCTTCTCAAGCTGTGGTGGCTTCTGGTCTGAGATGATACTTCTGAGCTGATGTTTCTCTGATGCATATCCGCTTACCAAAAGACTGAGACCAGAGTGACCACTGTGATTTAGACCTCCCCACCTTCTAGTAACAGCAAGTCAGTCGTGGCTTATTGATTGTTTGTCTCCTGGTTTTGAAACCTGTTTGGATCTTTTCGTAGTCTGATTCCTGGCTACCTTATATTCTGTGTAAAATGATTAAACCCGCACTGCAGCCCTCCACAAGGGATTGAACCCCGCATTGACCAAATCATTGTTCCGTCCGTAGGGCAAGAAGTACAAGCCCCTGGACCTCAGACCCAAGAAGACCCGCGCTCTGAGGCGCCTGCTCACCAAACAGGAGCAGAGTCTCAGGACCAAGAAGCAGCAACGCAAGGACCTGCTCTACGCCGTGCGCAAGTTTGCAGTCAAAGCCTAGTGGTTTCTTTCTATTGCTACAATAAAAAAAAACGACAAAAGACCCGTGTTCTCTGTGTTCTGTCATGTCTGCCGGTGTGCCCTGGTCCGTTTGTTCCCATGTGAAGAGGAAAACGTTGTATATACTTGGTATACTATACCACAATAATGCAATCATGGACTGAATAAAAGGAACACGGCAGGAAAAACCCAAGTGCAAGACAGACGGTCAGAAATACTTGAATGATCCCTGAGAGAAATTTAATTTATTATGAATAATCCAGTGCAAGGGGGTTAGGATTGGTTTCAAAGATTTAAAAACATCAAATGATGTCTGAAGATGAAATGATGGTCCATATACATGAAACCAATTTCAGGAAGCGTAAGTAATGGCATCAATATTAGTCGTGCAATGTACGTGTTGGAGCACCTGTAAAACTTCATTGTATTGGGTGGGATAAAAACTCCGCGGGTTCAGCGCCTCCTGTGGCCAATTTGCGCACCGCGCCATGATCTCTCCTGCGCCCCCTGGTGGCTCAACCGGGGAAGTGGTTTGCGCCCTTGTGTTGATGCTCAGTGTCGAAGTCCTGGGAAGGCCGTGATTCTGTCTCTGATTTAAAAGTTAGAAATAAACAAGCTGTATACATGCATCCATATGATGGTTCTGTGGTTCTTGCGCTATTAGTTAAAAAAAAAAAAATTGGAAAGCAATTATTCTCAATGGGAATAACGGGAATTACAAAACACAAACATTTTACATTTGAACACGTAATTCATATATATTTAAATGAAATATGGTGGACTAATATTTTTGTTATTGATGTAATCCCTTTGATCATTTTCAAAGTTAAAATCCAACGAAGATGTGATTTCATGTTCACGTGTCCTGGACAGGACGCAGAACTGTGTCACACGAATGTACCACAACACAACACGATGTTCTGTCTCTCTCTATTTCCTGTCTCCTCACGGGGAGACGGGCGCTCTGCGAGTGGAATGTAATATTCTGCTAATCGACCCGGGCCCCGCGGCCTCCCTATCCTTTCATTACTTCAGCATTTGGACCCCCCGCCCCCCTCTGAGGGGCAGGTAGGTTATGAGGCCTGTAGGCACATTGGGGTTTGAACCCAGAACCTCACCATCATCTGGGACTGGAACAGCCAAACCACAAGACTACCACTGATTTTTTTTTTTGTGCTGCATATTCTTATTGACATTTACAGGACTTTATTTCTTGTACTTATTTTAACACATCCACACATTGATTTTTGCTTTTCTCAGCTCTCAGAACTTCCTTCCTTCCTACAACAAACACACGTAGCTACGTGGGACTTCACACACACACAGCAGCTCCCTCGGACAAAGACAGGATTAATGTGGGGTGTGTGATTGTGTTGTACTAATCTGGGGAGACACCGTCTCCTGAGACGGCTGTCTGGTGGCGATGATGGAAGCTCTGTCTGTCTCTCTGTCCACTTCTAGGGCACCTGCAGGGTCCAGAGCCCGTTGGTTTGTCCTGTCCCGTTTGTGGACCTTTAAGAGAACAACACCAGTATTTGCAACCATTCCTGAGGTGAAACATGGATTGCAGGTGGAGCCATCAGAGGTGGAGGTAACAGGCGGAGGTAGCAGGTGGAGATAACAGAGGTGGATGTAACAAAGGTGGCGGTAACAGAGGCGGAGGTATCAGACAGGTATGGGAAGTGGAGGACTAAAAGGTGGAGGCATTAGCTGTTCTTCGTTAGAACCACGGGCTGGACTGCAGGGGGTCTCCGGTTCCTGCACTTTAGTTCTGCTGCTGCTCTTTGTTTCTACAGCGGGGGCAGGGAGGTCGCGGTGTTAGCCTGTAGGGGTCAAGGGTCATGAGGCAAGGGGGACCTCTTTCAGATGCTCTTTAGGGTCACTGGGGGAGGGTGGTGGGCGTGTGCGTGAGTGTGCACGTGTGCGTCTCGTCTGCAGCGGGGACGCGGTGCTGGGCGGTGTTGATAAAGGACAGGGTTCCCTCACCCCCACCCGGGGGAGTGGTGTTTGGGGAAGACAGCGTTGGTGTCTAAGTTCTGCTCGTCTGGTTCCCTGTCCTCGCGGTGCTGCCCATGAGGAAACACATGCTGCACCCTCTCTAACATCACACACACACGCAATTACATTAGAACACATACTTTCTTACCCATTCTGCTAGTGGCTGTCGGACACATTCAACAGCGTTGAATGTGTCAAATTCAACGTTTATGAAGTTAACCAAAGTTCTACTTTTGTCTCAGAGAGGGGTAGACAATCAAGCCGGGGGTCACAGTATGAAGTAGCTATGCAGATCATTAGCACCGTACGCTAGCTAACATCTGAGATCCATTTCAGGTGAGTTGGCCATCAGCTACGGCCCGCGTACCTCTGTGGGCTACACGGCTGGTTTCTCTGTTCAGCTCACCAGAGGCTTGCGCTACCAGCTAATGTGTTGACTGAAGGATAGAAAGGAGCTTTAAACTAGTGGTTTGTGCTCACGGCGGCTCACAGCTGTGTGTCAGGGCTGCGGCCGTGGAGACCAACTCATGACTCATAAAGACCTCAATTAGCGGCCATTAGCCCCCCCGTCCCCGTCCCTGCCTCCTCCATCACTGTAAAATGCCACCAACAGAGTTTGACTCAACCTGTTTGGTGGTAGCCTGCTGTAACACACACACACACACGCACGCGCACGCACACACACACACATGCATGCACACGCACACGCACGCGCACGCACGCACACGCACGCGCACACGCACACACACACACACACACACACACACACACACACGCGCACACACGCACGCACGCGCACACGCGCACGCACGCGCACATGCGCGCGCACGCGCACACACACACGCACGCACGCACACACACACACACACACACACACACACACACACACACACAATCTCTCAAAGTAGTAATATTTCAAATTCAACCAGAAGCAAACACTGAAAACCAGAGAGGAACTTGTTTCAATCTCAATAACTAGTAAAGTGATCCAGATACAGAAACACAGCTAGTTGTGAATGAGATATTTAGAAGTGTTGTTGGCGTTGTGTGCTGTTGTTACGCGGAGTGTGCTGTGGGAGGCACTCTCTCTCTCTCTCTCTCTCTCTCTCTCTCTCTCTCTCTCTCTCTCTCTCTCTCTCTCTCTCTCTCTCTCTCTCTCTCTCTCTCTCTCTCTCTCTCTCTCTCTCTCTCTCTCTCAGACAGTGTTCTCTCCTCTATTGTCTGGCTGCCTCTCAGCCACTGAGGAATGTGGTGTGTGTGTTTTTAAAGAAGGTGCATCCAAGTGTGAGTTATAGTGAGTGTGCATGTGTGTCTGTGTATGTGTGTGTGTGTGTGTGTGTGTGTGTGTGTGTGTGTGTGTGTGTGTGTGTGTGTACGTGTATTCCCTTGTCTTTGTGTGTTATTGCGTGATTGAAGTGTGACCCCCCCCCCCCCCACCCCCGCCACTGTTTCATCAAACCTTACTCCTAATAATCCAACTATATGCTAACAGCTAATCTGGTTGCGTGGCAGTGGAGAGGGATGAGGTTGATAGGTGTGTGTGTGTGTGTGTGTGTGTGTGTAGGGGGGGGGGGGATAAGGAGTTGGCCCAGCTGCCGTAAGGGGCTCAACGTGGTTCTGGAACGCGATAAGCTCCCTGAGTGTGTGTGTGTGTGTGTGTGTGTGTGTGTGTGTGTGTGCGTGTGTGTGTGTGTGTGTGTGTGTGTGTGTGTGTGTGTGCGTGCGTGTGTCTGTGTGTGTGTGTGTGTGTGTGTGTGTGTGTATGTGTGTGTGTGTGTGTGTAGGGTGTGGGGGTCGTTTAAGGGCGTAGTGACCTGCGATGGATGAGGGACTCGCGCTACGTCCACACTGGACTCATCACTTCTGGGAAGGGGGCGTGGCGTGTGTGACGGGGGGAGGGGTCATGTGACCTGGATTGGACCCAGAGTGCCATCTTGGGACCCCCACTTGTTGCACAGTCTGGGGAACATAAAGCTTTTATGAATATAAAGGATCATTGATATGTAAATAAAGATGGAGCTTTTATAAAAATAAATAGTAACAACAATAATAACAACAACAACAATAATAATAATAATAATTCATTTCGATCATTGATTTTTTTTAATCATTGATCACTTATAAGTAAAGAAACTTTTGTGATATAAAAATTAATTCATATTGAAATAAACATGAATGTTATGAATATAAAGGTTGATTTATGCAGACGGTGGCTCTTACACATGTGTCTCCAGCATCGTCTTGTTCTCAATAACAATGATACACCCTGGGAAACAGGAATTGAACCAATGTTGCAAACAGGGAAAAGAGGGAAAAAGATTCAGTGAATTGAGGGACAGACAGACAGACAGACAGACAAAGAGAGATAGACAGAGAAGAGAAGTTGTGGTGGATCCATAAATCTTATCTCCGACTCCACATCCAGTGGAGTCCAGTTCCAGTGTTTTTCCTCCTCCACCTCTTCCTCCTCCTCCTCCTCCCCCTCCTCCTCCTCCTGCTTCTGCTTCGCTTGGGGGTGATTTACTTCAGCCTGACTTACTCCCCAGAGTACCACACACACCCACACTCTTACACACACACACACTTAACTCACTCACGCACACACACACACTCTCAACTCTCACACACACACACACACACACACCCTCGACTCACCCAGACCCTCACTCACAGACAGGGTCTCCGTGTCCCAGTGGGAGCAGGGAGAGAGCTGTGTGTTATACGCGGAGGTGAGGCTGTCTGTGAGGAGCGATGCTGGACCGAGGAGCCGCTGGTGGGACCACAGGACTGTGAGCAGCTTTGGAGAGGGGCGGACACGGGCTCGGACCATGGAGCTAAACTGGGCTCTCCGCCGGTACCAGTGGACCTCTGTGCTGCTGCTGGTGCTGCTGGTGCTGGGTAAGAGCGTCCTGTCTGTGTGTAGTCAAGTGTGTGTGTGTGTGTGTGTGTGTGTGTGTGTCTGTGTCTGTGTGTCTGTGTCTGTGTGTGTGTGTGTGTGTGTGTGTGTGTGTGTGTGTGTGTCTGTCTGTCTGTCTGTCTGTCTGTCTGTCTGTCTGTCTGTCTGTCTGTCTGTCTGTCTGTCTGTCTGTCTGTCTGTCTGTCTGTCTGTCTGTCTGTCTGTCTGTCTGTCTGTCTGTCTGTCTGAGTGTGAGTGTGTGTGGCATGTGAGTGTCAAAGTGTGTGTAAATGTGTGTGACTGAAACAGCCATGATGTTAAGATGAACCACCACGTGTTTACAATGTGTGGGGGTGTGTGTGTGTGTGTGTTTGTGTCTGTGCATGTGTGTGTGTGTGTGTGTGTGTGTGTGTGTGTGTGTGTGTGTATGTGTGTAAACTAGTTAACAAGTAAACAAATTTTTTTTTGTTAATTTGCAAGGTTCTGAAAGTGTGTCCCAGGGATCAATAAACTAAGTAACGGCCGCTTGATAACTTTGAAGTTATTCTCACTCAAGTTCTAACTCAAGTTAGAGAGCTGGGGATGCCGGCTCTCTAGTTAGGATGACTAGAGATGCGTGGTTAGTCTACCAGCTAGAGACAGGGAGCTAGGGCTGCTAGTTTGATAATTAGCTTGTGTGGTTACCCATCCCTAGAGATGGGGGTTCTGGGGGTCCCTGTGTGTGTGTGTGTGTGTGTGTGTGTGGCGGAGGGGGGGGGGGGGACCCTGACCTATATTTCTCTGTGCCATTCATCTGTGGGAAGCGGTCGGACCTCGTTTAAGCCGCGGCCGACTGCAGGGCCCGGTGGGTGGGGAGGGGGGCCGGGGGGTGGTGGGCTGCATTGTTGGACATCACCATGGCAACGCTCTGAGGGTCCGACTGCACTGTGTGTATATTTTTTTGTCCAGAGTGTGAATGGCAGTCGGGGAGGGGAGGCTCTTTTCAAGAGGCACCGCACCAGCGTTAAGACACTGGGCGGTGTGGAGGGTGAAGAACAGCTCCTCAGTGCAGAGAGTGGCCGACACCACGCTGGGATGGCGTTTAATGTGTCAATGGACGAGTTTTAATGAGTCTCAACCGGTTGGACTGTGTCAACAGAACGAGTTTTAATCTGTCCAGGGAACGTGTCTCAGCCAGGTTTAATGAGTTGAGTTTGGGCTTCGATTGGTCAACAGACCGAGACGTGGTGGGGTTTGGAGGTGCTCGCCCCGCGCGGTGCGCTCTAGACGTAACCACGCACCGTCTCCAGGGACAAAGGAATGCACATCTTGGACTCTGAGTGTACAAGCGTGACTCACAGGGTGGTGCTGGCAGGGTCTGTGTGGTTGGGGGGGGGGGGGGGGGGGGGGGGGGGATGCATTTTTTGGGGGGCCCAGCCCCGGGTAACCACCTGCGGTGAATCATGCGAGGGACAAAGACCAGCCCAGGACCCTGAGCGGCAGTCCCCCTGGGTCTTCAGTCTGCCTGCCAGGGCCGTCAGATGAAGGGTGGAGAGATGTGAGGCGTTTGTGTGTTATCTACACAAGTATGTTGGCAGACTCACACTGCAACTGTTTCTGGACCCCGAACGTGGACGCCAACTAAACTAAAGAGGAGAGTAAGAAGGTATTTAATAAAGGAAACGACCAATGCCAGTCCCAAGGGGATAGGTAACAAAAGATAACCAATCAAAGAGCGGCCACAAAATAGACACTGAAACCTAGATGAGCAATAAAGTGGCTGAAAATAGTAAAACTCGAAAGCTCAAACTGAGGAGGAGGAGAGCCTCTATGACCTGAGACACTCTGACCGAGAACACAGGGAAGGGTCGACCCGAAGAGATGAAGGAAAGCACAGGTTGTTGTTTATGAATGGAAACGCATTCGTAAGCACGGTGTTGCATTGTGGGAGTTTTTTTCAATGAATATGTTCATGCATGCTCACTGAGGAAATGCTGGGATAATCTGAGCGTATCCTCTCCTAAGTGAGGAGGCTGTTGTTGTTGTTTACATTAGATAAGATAGTTGTTGTTTACAGTCTGATAAGATAAGCTAAGACAACTACAGTAATCTCTTGGAGAGACATTCAGGTGTTACAGAATTGAAAACATTAACAGTGCAAACAGTAGAAAGCACAAATGAAATGAGAATAAACATATTCTACAGGCCAACACATAATATACATTAGCCATACAAAATGGCAGGGAGCAGAAATAGCAACTACACGACCACAATCTTTTTTAAGCCCTGGAATACATCACAAGGAGTAAATATGGAGTAAATTTGGAGATATGTTGAAGAGCAGAAGGCAAAACGTGTCATTGATCAGCGTAAGGGTGTTCAGTGGAATTTGAATAATATTCGCAACGTTGTCTGGACATCAGGAAGCAAGATGGACACCCCGAACCCTGACCTAGTTCGCCAGGGAAACCTTCCCTTTCCTCCCCTCAAATTCTCCATTTCTGCCAAAAGCATCCCACCCTTTCACTTGTTGATGCATCATGTCAGTTCCCTCCCACCACTGTTGTGTTCACGGGTAAACAGGTGAACATGAATATTTCCTGCTCTGCGTTTTTACCCAGCGGGTGGTGGAGGAGATTGTCCTGATACCTCACTGGTCACCCCTCAATTCCTTCTGTTAGACATCGTCTAGTCGCCAGGTAGCCACCGTAAAGAATATGTAGGCCTACATAAATAACTACACAGCCGAACAGGTTGTATCTGCTTCTGTTCTATTGTAGTAGAGTCCGAACAGACTGGTTCTAGCTGGCTTTGCTGTTCTGTTTATATCAGACTGGTACCTCCTGGTACCAATGATGACATCATCGTAGGGCCCACCCTGAATGTATGACCTGTGTGTGTGTGTGTGTGTGTGTGCGTATAAGAGTGTGTGATGTGTGTGTGTGTGTGTGTGTGTGTGTCTATGTGTGTGTGTGTGCGGGTGTGCGTATAAGAGTGTGTGATGTGTGTGTGTGTGTGTGTGTGTTGGGGGGGGGGGGGGGGGGGATGCGTGTGTGCGTGTAAGGTTAACATCAGTTCTCTGGAATGTGTCAGTTCAGAGCATGGATCAGTCTTATCTGCTGGACTCCCACTTAAGAAGGGAGGAGGAGGTGGTGGTGGGGGTGAGGTAGGAGGTGAGTTGGGGGATGAGGTGAAGGGTGGAAGGGAGTGGGGTTCCCCGGTTCCTCGGCCTGCACAGAGAATTCAGATGTTGGTGGGGTTCACATGACACACACAGGTTGGTACATATCCCAGACAGATCACAGAAAGGTGTGTGTGTGTCTGTCTGTGTGTGTGTTTCAGATCAATTACAAATACAGCGTGGGAGAGAATGAGCACGAGACATAAATTGAGGGGGAGAGAGACAGAGGGGGGATGTGTGAGGGAGAGAGAGGGGGGGTTTGTGAGGGAGAGAGAGGGGGGATGTGTGAGGGAGAGAGACAGAGGGGAGATGTGTGAGGGGGAGAGAGACAGAGAGCGATGAAGTGGATGAAATGATGTAAAGACCCCTTGAGTGATTTTGAGAAAGAAGCTGACCAGAGGAGGGATGCAAGGCTGAGATAACGACCGGGGGAGAGGTGGAGAACAGATGGGGAGGAGAGGAGGAGAGGAGGACAGGACTAATTTAACTTTGTTCTTAACATGTGACCTATTAGATGGTTGACCACAGTGGGCAGCAGCATCATTCCTGACTCGATGGAGCCGTCCATGTTTATCTATGTGTGTGTGTGTGTGTGTGTGTGTGTGTGTGTCCGTATGAGTGTGTGTGTGTGTGTGTGTGTGTGTGTGTGTGTGCTACTGTGTAACGTTCCTCTACAGTGCACTATGCTCAGGCTGACCTCTGAACCCTAATGCGTGGACTTTGGTCCTCAAACCATCTGCTCCTCCTCCTCGTCCCATAAATACACTTTTCAGTCATCATCTCTGTGGAGGTCAAAGTTCAGCCTATTTCTGTGTAGTACGTCTTACGGAAGGAAGCCCTACCTCATCGCAAAGCGTGTTTACTGACTTACACTACCCCAGTAACTTCATACAATGCTCTTTTTACAACCAAACGTGCTGATGAGTCTGGAGCGTATTAATGCCAACGATGTGGACATGTCACACTCAAGACCCACGGTTGTCCTGATTTGGATAACAATCAATTCAATATTCATGCACAAAGCTCTCGCTCCTCATCAATACATGTACATGACAAACGGTACGATTGCCTCGTCCTCAACGAGCCTGCGCCGGCCTGCTCCAGAGCCACCGCCTGGACAGTGCACGTGAGCTCATCCCTGGGTGCTGTTGTCCCCACTCCAGGCGTGTGGTGCGAGCAGACGGGGCAGCCCTGCGAGTCGTCCCCCTGCCAGCAGAACCAGACCTGCGTTGGGCTGCACCACAAAGGACCACCGCACCGGGACCACCGAGACCACCTCTGCCTCTGCGCCCTCGGCCCCGACAGCCCCCTCATCTACACGGGGGCCGCCTGCGACCGCCTGCTGGACCCCTGCCTGCTGGCCCCCTGCCAGGACTGCAGCGGGACCCCCGGGACGCGGAACTACACCTGCGCCTGCCCCCCGGGGTCGGCGAGCGGGGACTGCGGGACGCGGCGGAACGCCACGCGCTGCTCAAACTGGACGTGCCAGAACGGCGGCGTCTGCGTGGAAGAAGGCGGCGACGGCGGCGGCGGGCCGCGGTGCCTCTGTCGCCCGGGTTACCGCGGAGACGGGTGCGAGGAGAACGTGGACGAAGTGCGCGTCGGCGCCGTGCCGTAACGGCGCCATCTGCGTGGACGGCGAGGCGTCCTACCAGTGCTTCTGCGTGCCGGGCTTCCAGGGCTCCCACTGCGAGCTGAACATCAACGAGTGCGCCTCCGGCCCCTGCCTCAACGGAGGCTCCTGCCTGGACCAGGTGGACCACTACCGCTGTCAGTGCGCGGTGGGGTTCAAAGGTAGGCTCGCCCTGACTGGGTCACCGCTCGCTGGCCAGCCTGTGAGCAGACGCTGCTGGCAGAGTGCATTTAGAGTCCAGGGTCTTTCAGGAGCAGGTAGGGGCTGGGGCTCAGGGTGCTCAGAGCTTCTGGCTCAGGGATGGCTACTGCTCGATTGTCGGTGTCTGGGGCTCGAACCCTACAACCTTTGGGCTGGGAGTTGCAATAGCACAAAGCTGGCTCAGTATGGGCAGAGGAAGCTCCATTGAGCTGGGGCTTTCTTCCAGCGTGTATTTGCTTCTAGTCCCTGGAGCAGCAGTAAGCCTGGAGAGGAGAGGATGATCCTGGATCTCAACCTAGACCCAGACATACAGACCAGAGGAACAGACCAGATAGCAGACCAGAGGTAGACCAGATAACAGACCAGAGGTACAGACCAGAGGTACAGACCAGAGAAACAGACCAGATAGCAGACCAGAGGTAGAACAGATAACAGACCAGAGGTACAGACCAGAGGAACAGACCAGATAGCAGACCAGAGGTACAGACCAGAGGTACAGACCAGAGGTACAGACCAGAGGAACAGACCAGATAGCAGACCAGAGGTACATACCAGATAACAGACCAGAGGTACAGACCAGAGGTACAGAGCCAGGTTTGGTGTATCCTGTCTAGACAAGAGGATCACGGCTCTGCCCAGAGGGGAGGCGGCTGTAATGAAAGTGGAAGCCATCTTACTGGGGGTGCCTGCACTACACTGTGGAGCACTGTCTACAGGAGAGACATGTAGCAGCAACCAGCAGACAGGCAGACTGACAAGTGAACGAGCTCACAAGAAGACAATCGAGCAGACAGACAAGCATATTCCTGTTCTGTTCAGGTCAAAAGTTACTTTTGAATGCTGGAACATCTAAGGTTAGTTTCTCTGGCACTATTGAAAAAAACATAAATCTAGAGGGGTGCATCATTCTGTTTATTTAGATGTACTTGAATTTGAATTGAATGATCTAATCAGACAAACTACAATAGACTAGAACTCTCGAGGCCAATCTACCGCAACACCGCCCTCTATGGCTGACATAAAGACACGTCCAGCTCAGCTCACAGACAGCGGTGGAACCTTGTCCCGTCTCACACTCTGCAGGGGTGAACTGTGAGGTGGAGATCGACGAGTGTGAGGTGCGGCCGTGCCTGAACGGCGCCACCTGCAGGGACCAGGTGGGGCACTACACCTGCGACTGCGTGGCGGGTTTCCAGGGCAACGACTGCGAAGTGAACATCGATGAGTGCGAGAGCGCCCCCTGCCTCAACCAAGGAGCCTGCATCGACCTGGTCAACAGGTATGCACGCACGCGCGCGCGCACGCACACACACACACACACACACACACACGCACGCACGCGCACGCACGCACACACACACACACACACACACACACACACACACACACACACACACACGCAAGCACACACACACGCACACACACACACACACACACACACACACACACACACACGCACGCACGCACACGCACACACACACACACACACACACACACACACACACGCAAGCACACACACACGCACACACACACGCACACACACACACACACACACTTGTTTAAAAAAAAAATAGTACTGTGGATCTTCACAAGAACAAGAAATTAGTTACAAATAAATAAATCTTTGAGATTTCTAGAAAGAGGACAAGACTCTCAGTCAAAAGGTGTGTTTTAAGATTTACTGTAAAGACTCGACACACCGAGATGCCCTCGGCTCCCTGTTTAATGTCCGCACCAGACAGAGTGTGTGTCTTACGCCCTGCGGTCCTGTGCTTTGTGGGGACTGTGCAGCTTCCAGTGTGACTGTGCAGGGACGGGCTTCACAGGGACCCTGTGTGAGGAGGATATCCCCGAATGCGCGTCCAACCCCTGTCACAACGAAGCCCAGTGTCAGGAGGGAGTCAATCAGTTCAGCTGCCTCTGCTACCCAGGTACACACACACACACACACGCACGCACGCACGCACGCACGCACGCACGCACGCACGCACACACACACACACACACACACACACACACAGACTGACACGCACATACACACACACACACACACACACACACACACACACACACACACACACACACACAGACATACACACACACACACACACACACACACACACACACACACACACACACACACACACAGACATACACACACACACACACACACACACACACACACACACACACACACACACACACACACACACACACACACACACACACATAAATCTGAATTTGGACCAATCTGAATGAAGTATCCAACAGTGCTGCTGTACACTCTGCAATAAGTGTTAAGAACACTCCTCAACATGCGGCACCCTGTGACTAACCCACACTGGGGACGCCGGGGGTGCGCTTGTTTGGTAAAGGCTACGAGGGTGAGCTGTGCCAGGTGGACGTGGACGAGTGTTCCCTGGGGCCCTGCCAGCATGGGGGGGAGTGTTACCAGCGCTCCCTGCTGGAGAACTACCAGCGCCTGGACGCGCTGCGGGGCGAGGAGTTCAGCTACGCCCGGGCAGCGGGCTTCATCTGCCTCTGCCAGCCCGGATACACGGGTAACGCAAAGCAAACACACCCTGCACCGCAGCAACGGGTAGCCGTGCTAACACTGCTAACAGAGACACTGTTTACATCCCCTGCCCAGGAGAGAACTGCTCCGTGGACGTGGACGAGTGTGTGTCTGCTCCCTGTCACAACGGCGGCAGCTGCATGGACCTCGTCAATGCTTATCAGTGTGTGTGTCAAGGAGGCTTTACAGGTAGGCCAAGCCACCCCCCCCCCCCCCCACACACACACACACACACACACATACACACACACACACACACACACACACATCACCACCATCACCTCTACACCTCTATCTCTATAATGGACTATCTATCAGCAACCTGATGGGTGTGTGGGTGCGTGTGTGTGTGTGTGTGTGTGTGTGTGTGTGTGTGTGTGTGTGTGTGTGTGGGGGGGGGGGGGGGTAGGGTGCATGGGTGGTGAGATAGTGGGAGAGGAGATAGTGGGATGGGGCTAATGGAGATAGTGATGGGGTGGCTGTAGGCCTGATTAAGATATCAGATGAAAACCAATTCTTCCTATTGACATACTCAGCTGTTTACTTTAAGACAGATTAATATATAATATATAAATTATATTTTAACCATGATTTACTTACAAAATGTACACCCAATTTAATTTTTTTTTTATTGTTGATTAATTTATAATAAAAAAATTACAGTAAACATCACTATTCAAAATGACTCCATACAAATATTACTCATAACAAACCATTTGAAAGAACATCTTCAAATGATTACAGTAAAGTTGAAAATCAAATTAATCAGAACTCTCAGACTTCCTGAACCATCCCAGACAATAAGGGGTTAATCCCCCCAGCAGCCAATCACATCCCACTGTCTGCCAAGGAATTAATTCCTCATTAGCAGAGATTACTCGCCTCGTTCCAAACAGGTGGTGTGGGGGTTGGGGTTGGGGTCACCTGACCTCATGGCATCCAATATCCAATCAGGGCCTGAGAAGACAAACTCCTCCCTCTCTCTCTCTGAGGAAGCAGAGGGGGACTCACGATACAACCCAGAAGGTTAGCAGAGTAGGAGTCCATGATGGCTCATGGCCACTTCAAATACGCAGGGATGAGAAAGATGAGAGAAGGAGAGGGAAGGATGGGGAGAGAGAGGTGATGAAAGAGAGAGTAGACGAGAGAGGGATGATGAGAGAGAGATGAAAGACATACAATATTGAATAAATACATTGAATTTAGAAACAAATGAAGAATGAAGACAGAAATGAACAAATGAATAACACAATGATAATTTAAGGCATGATAAAACAAATGATCAATGATAAATGCCAACCATTTTTTTTTTTTTAAATAAATGCTTTAAAAAAAGTGCATAGAACCTCTCAGCCTGGTGGTGCTGCAGCGGGTCACCGCCACTAGGGGGCCGGGGGGCACAGGAGCAGCATTCCTTGTCCTCAGAGCTGAAGGGCCAGCTGGAGGTCCAGAGGATTACCAGTCTGTCTGTCTGGAGGGGAAACAGGAGAGGAGCAGGAGAAGGAGGAGGAGGGGGAGGAGGAGGAGGAGGAGGGATGAGAGACAGGAGGGCTGGATTCCACAGAAGGAATGACAGAGGAAGGGAGGGAGAGAGGGAGGTGCAGAGGGAGGAGGAGGAGCGGAGGAGAGGCAGGGAGGAGAAGGAATGAAAGAGGGAGGAGGAGGGAGGCGGGGAGGAGAGAGGGGGGAGGAGCAGAGCACCGAGAGTACAAAGGGAGGGTGGGCAGACGGAATGAGAGAGGGAGGGAGAGGGAGGAATGAGGGAGGCGAGGGGGGGGGCGGGGGGCATGGCAGAGAGGTGGCCAGTGCTGCGATTGCTCCTGCCTGATGAAGGAGGGAAGGGCGAGAGAGAGAGAGAGAGAGAGAGAGAGAGACGTGGCAGACGTGTGTGTGCGGGAAGAGAGAGAGGGGAACAGTAAGAGGTAGGGGAGAGGACCTTGGGAAGTCGTGGGGGTCTTGCTAGTCCAGGGTCGCGGGTCAGCTAATCCGGGGTCTCCGGGGGGTGGGGGGGGGGGGGAGGTGTTGTCGGTATGGGGGGTGCTCTGCTCTCACTGCTGCTCCTTTCTCTGGCCCACCAGCCTCACCTCTCAGGTACTGTAGGACTCTTCTCGTCGAGACTTTACAATGATGTGATCATGGGGTTTGACCTGCTGTGAGATGGTTCCTGAACTAGATTCATGTGGTCTAAACAATCTTACCGTGTGTTGCTGGGTAGGCTTACAAGGGTGATGTCTCTAATGTTGAATTACGGATAACAGGTGTGCGTGTGTGTGTGTGTGTGAAAGAGAGAGAGAGAGAGTGAGAGAGAGAGTGAGAGAGAGAGAGAGAGAGAGAGAGAGAGAGAGAGAGAGAGAGAGAGAGAGAGAGAGAGAGAGAGAGAGAGAGAGAGAGAGAGAGAGAGAGAGAGAGAGAGAGAGAGAGAGAGAGAGAGAGAGAGAGAGAGAGAGGGTTAGAGAGTTGTTGTAGTGGGGTATAAGCTGTAGGAGATGGTGATGATATGATGATATGGGCTATAGGGTGTAGGAGTCAGGGTATACTGTAGGTCAATAAGGGACAGTGTGTATGATAGGGTAGAGGAGACAGGGGAAAGGAGACAGGCTGTAGGCTGTTTGTTAGGGCAGAGGAGACAGGGCTGCGGAGACAGGGTAAAGGAGACAGGCTTCAGGGTGTTTTAGGGCGATGGTAATGAGGTCTGACTGCTCCTGCCACACCTGGGTGCAGAGAGCCACTTGACATGCTGCCTGCGAGGACCAGCTTAGCCCATCCACACGACACTCTGAGGCCGCTGCCCCGCATGGGAGACTGCAGCTCTGCTGGGCCCCGAGCTGTCAATCTACCAGCCAGTGTCCACAGTCCCTGCACCGAAATAACGATGATGGAAATATTCATCCCTCTGTGTTCAGTGACATCTGGTGCGGCTTGCCAGACCACTAATGGCTCCGTAACTTGATTTATTGGAGCTTGATTTGTTTAGCGACTGGCGGTAGAGTTGAATGAGCATGAAGCTTCCCGATGCTGCTGTGTTCCAGCGTGAAGTAATATCATCCCACTCAGTATGTCTTCCAGTGTGTTTTAGTCCTACCGCTGTGTCACATCTATGTCACATCTGTGTCACATCCCCCTCAGTATGTCTTTCAGTGTGTAGTCACATCCTCCTCAGTATGTGTTCCAGTGTGTTTTGGTCCTGCAGCTGTGCTCCAGTGTGCCGTACCTCACGCCATCATAATAACCACAGTGGGTCTGTCCAGGTGTGCACTGCGAGGTGGACGTCAACGAATGTGAGAGCGCGCCCTGCAAGAACGGCGCCACCTGCCAGGATGGCAGAAACTCCTACACCTGCCGCTGCCCGGAGGCCCAGCCGGGCGGTGAGCCCTGGGGCGGCCTCCACTGCGACGTCCCTCTGACGGGCTGCCGGGCGCACGCCTGCCAACACGGCGCCGGCTGTAAGCCCACGCTGGGGGCCGACGGCCGGCACGGCTACGCCTGCCTCTGCCCCCCGGGGTGGGCCGGCGACACCTGCAACACCTCCACCAGCTTCTCCTTCGACGCGGAGTCCAGCTACGTCCACGTCCAGCTGCCCGCGCCCGCCAGCCGGTCCGCACCGTCGGCTGAACACGGCGTGGGGCGGCCGCACGTGCGGCTCCGCTTCCGCACCACGCTGCCCAGCATGGTGCTGTTCTACCGGGGCGACGCCGCCGGGGCCGTGTCCCTGGAGCTGGCGGAGGGCCGGCTGCGGGCCGCGCTCCGCTGGGGGACGGCGGCCCTGCAGGTCGCCCACCCGCTGGCGCTCAGCGACGGAGACTGGCACGAGGCCAGCGTGACGGCGGACGGCGGGCTGCGGCTGGAGGTCCGCGGGCCGCGCTGCCGGACGGAGGGGGGGTGCGCCGTGGAGCAGGAGGCCCGCAACGACCTCCTCTTCCTGCAGCCCGCCGCCTTCCAGCAGCTGTACGTGGGAGGAGGGCCGCAGGAGAACCTGCGCTCCACGGCCAGCGGGCGGGGCTTCGTGGGCTGCATGGACGACCTGTGGGTGGACGGCAGACGGCTGATGCCCGAAGACCTGAAGCGGGAGGACAACCAGGGCATGGAGCTGGGCTGCAGCAAGAGGGACTGGTGCACGGAGGACGCCTGCAGCGGCCGCGGCAGCTGCACGGACATGTGGGTGAGGGCCAGCTGTGACTGTCATCGACCCTACCACGGAGACAGCTGTGAGAGAGGTAGGGGCTCGGCGACACATGCAGGAAATACTTGAATAGCGTAGTTCACGGGATGGGTAATCTTTTTGGTTCGTTTGCGGTTGGACACCTCATCTCTTTACGTTGGTGAAATATATATACAGTATATGACATATTCTGTAATAACATTATCTATAATAATCAGTATATGACATATTCTGTAATAATATTATCTATAATATTCAGTATATGACATATTCAGTATATGACATATTAATCAGTATGACAATGAGTAAGTCTTCTTCTTATTCTGTAATAATATTATCTATAATATTCAGTAGTGCAATACAGAACGTATATTACTGACCATCAGGTCAGGTCGCCATATGGTTTCTATGTGTCTTTAATGCCCCCCCCCCCCCCCGGTGCCCAGAGTTCTCCTCCGGGACGTTCGGCCACGAGCAGACCGCCAGCCACGCCTCCTTCGTCGTCGGGGAGACGCACGGCGACAACTTCACCGTCTCCTTCCTGGTGCGCACCCTCAAGCCGGGCGGCCTGCTGCTGCAGCTGCGGCGGGACGGCCGGCCCTACCTGACCGTCTACCTCAAGGAGGGCGCGGTGGCCGTCCACAGCGCCCACACCACGCTGCTGACCGAGGCCCACCTGCTGGCCGACGGCCTCCCCCACCTGGTGAGCCTGGAGGTGCGCTACGGTAACGTGGTGTTCCCGAAGGCGGGGAACCACCGCGCCCTGGGCAACGTGAGCGTGCTGGCCGGCGACGTGGCCTACGTGGGGGGTCTCCGCGCCGGGGACGAGGACGCGGCCTCCTCTTGGGGGGGCCACTTCAAGGGCTGCCTGCAGGACGTACGGCTGGACCACAAGCGTCTGGACATGAGGTCGGGTCCCACAGCCCTGTCGGATGAGGTCTACCCTGTGGCTGAGGAACAGGAGGTGCTGGAGGGGTGTCACAGTGATGAGACATGCAAGGTAGATGCTTTCACTACTTGGTGGGAAGTCAGTGTCTAGTCTTTGGAGTTTTGCACTAGATTCCAGCAAAATACACAATGTAAGCCTTGACTTAACCAATGGGGGTCTCGTGTATTCATTAACAAATCCCTGCACCTGTCGTCTCTCTATTCCTCTCCCTCTCTCCCTCTGGGTGTCTCTCTCCCTCTGGGTGTCTCCCCCCCCAGAGCGAGCCCTGTTTGAACGGAGGGCGGTGTGAAGTGACGTGGAATGACTTCCTGTGCTCGTGTCCGGATAACTTTTCGGGACGTCTCTGCGAGACGCGCCTGTGGTGCGTGGAGAAGCCCTGTCCCAGCGGGGGGCGCTGTGTGGACCTCCCCGACGGCTACGAGTGTAAATACAACCCACCTTTTGTTAACAAATAGAATATAGATATATACTGTTTAGATATACAGATTATATATATATATATAGTACAGGAACACAACATGAAACCCAAGATGATGAAAGTGTGCACTGGGTGCTTAAATGCCTGAATTTGCTCAGAAAGGAAATTAAACCAATGATCTATACATATCTGAGGATGCATTTTTGTATAAAAAAAAGGAAAAAAAACTAAAAAGTCTGGCAGTCTCAAAAAGGTCCTGCATGTACCTTACAGAATGAGTAAGAAGTTTGGATTGCAAACCATTTCAGGCCTGTAACTTGGGGTCAGCAAATGTCTGGAGCCACGGTGCTGATCCAGCTGTCTGTCCGCCCCGCCCCCAGGTCTGAGCGAGGCGTCCTTCAGGGACAACGCGCTGCTCTACGGCGCCGACCGGTCCCTGGCCGAGCCGGTCACCAGCGTCACGGTGTCGCTGCGCACGCGGGAGCCTAACGGCGTGCTGCTGCGGGCCGGCGGCCACGCCCAGGCCTTCTGCCTCGGCCTGCTGGACTCCTACCTGCTGGTGAAGCTGCACGGAGCCGCCGGCGGCCAGCTGGTGGCGTTCACCAGCGAGACCCCCGTGTCGGACGGCGCCTGGCACCGCGTCCACCTGGCCATGGCCGAGCCGGGTCGGCCGGCGTCCGCCTGGCGCCTCAGCGTGGACGGGCGGCGGGACCCGGAGCGGGCGGGGGGCCAGCGCGTGGGCGGCAACCTCAACTTCCTGAACCACAGCGAGGTGTGGCTGGCGGAGAACTTCACGGGCTGCCTGGGCGAGGTGCGGGTCGGGGGCGTGTACCTGCCCCTGCTGGCCGCGCCGGAGCCCCCGCAGGCCGCCCGCTTCTCCAGGCGGGCGGCACCCCGCGAGCCGGAGCAGGGTTGCCGCGGCGATCCGGTGTGCGAGTCGCGGCCCTGCCTCCACGGCGGCGTGTGCCACGACCAGTTCAACCGCTTCAACTGCAGCTGCGGCCCCGGCTGGGAGGGCGAGCTGTGCGGCCAGGAGACCGACGAGTGCTCCTCCGCGCCCTGCGTCCACGGGGCCTGCGAGGACCTGCTGGCCGACTACCGCTGCCGGTGCCAGCCGGGGTACCTGGGCAAGGACTGCCGGGAGGAGGTGGACGACTGTCTGGAGTTCAGCTGCCAGAACGGGGGGCTCTGCCAGGAGCCCACCAGGACCTGCTCCTGTCCTGCGGGCTTCGTGGGCAAGCGCTGCCAGTGAGTACTGCTGCCTGGTGCCTGGGAGGACGGGTCTGGGTGGGGGGTCGAGGTCTGGGTGGACCACAGGGGGGGCTCTGCAATGGGTTTGTTAGGTATTAGCTGCATGTGGGAGTGACAGAGCTGTTACGCACCAGACTAGCGTGCCTTAAAAAAGCTCTGCTATCTCTATAGTTGTAAATTAGTCTAGTTTCCACGTAGCACCTGCAGGCCCACAGGTTGACAACAGTGGCCTAGTGTGTGTTTAGGATCCTCCCACGTCTTCGGCGTGGCCCTCCTCTACTTACGACTGCCCTGCCGCTTAATTAAAACACTAGCTAGGTTACTATCCCGAGGTTAGAATAACAACATGGCCGCCCTCTTCTAACTGACCGGGCGAATTCCTTCATGAAGTTTGTAATGAATGTAAAACGTTACAAGACAGATTTGAACTGGGCTGTGTGTGTGTGTGTGTGTGTGTGTGTGTGTGTGTGTCACATAGGTGGCGTTTTCCTCCAGTGGCGTGTGACGCCCACACAGAGTGTCTTAACGAAGGGGTCTGTATGGGAGGCCCACTGGGGGGGAACTGTACCTGTAAGCCAGGATACGTGGGGCCCAGGTAGGAGAAACTCTGCTATACACACACATACTGCCTGGAATACATACTTACATACGTACATACATACTGGATATGTAGATTCGGCTAGAGTACATACTAAAAAGTACATACTGGAGGACATACTAGAGTACATACTAGAGCATTGGTTCCCAAACGGTGTGCCGTGAGGCAAGTCCGGGTGTGCCGTGGGATTTTGTGAAAACCATACATTATTATTGCAATGTACAACTACACGAAAATTATTATTTTTTAATTTAGTTTATCAGTACTTTGTATGCACTCATTTCATAATACAGAGGCAAACTCTGTACCTAAAAACAATTCTTTAATTCTTGCCTCATTTTTAATTTTGTGACCTGTCTGGTTTAAATTGGTGTGTTGCTGCTTTGATGAAGCCTAATTTGATAAAATTTCAAGTTAATATTTGAAATATTTGGTTAATAAATATTTCATGAGTAATATGAGTCTTTGACACATTTCATTTGGCATTAGTAAATAACTATGCACATTTACAGATATTTAACATGTTATGAGTGATAATACGTGTTATAAATGCTATTTTGCACAATAGGTGTGCCTTGAGATTTTTACTTGTCCTTTGGTGTGCTTTGGGCACAAAAAGTTTGGGAACCACTGCCCTAGAGGACATTCTAGAGTACATACTAGAGTACATACTAGAGTACACACTAGAGTACTTACTAGAGTACACACTAGGGACATTCTAGAGTACATACTAGAGGTCATACTAGAGTACATACTAGAGTACACACTAGAGGACATACTAGAATACATATTAGAGTACATTACCTGTATATATTACCTGTTACCTGTCCTTACATGTGTGTATTAGTTACCTGTCCTTACCTGTGTGTGTTAGTAACCTGTCTTTACATCTGTGTATTAGTTACCTCTCCTTACCTGTGTGTATTAGTTACCTGTCCTTACATGTGTGTATTAGTTACCTGTCCTTACCTGTGTGTATTAGTTACCTGTCCTCACCTGTGTGTATTAGTTACCTGTCCTCACCTGTGTGTATGGGTTACCTTTCCTCACCTGTGTGTATGGGTTACCTGTCATTCATCACCCAGTCGCGCAGGCTGACCGGGACCTGAGGGGGAACAGGGATTAGCGGTGTGTCAGCAGGACTTGTGCTAAAGCTGCGGGGATGTTTCAGGTGTGAGACGGACGTGGACGAGTGCCAGTCTGACCCGTGTCTGAACGGAGCCACGTGTCTGAACAGACTGAACCACTTCCAGTGTGTGTGTGTGCCAGGCTACAGCGGCAGACTGTGTGAAGGCAACGTGAGTGAAGCATCCATTCCACAGCCCAGGCTGGGTTATTATCACAGTACAGTTCAAGTAGCTTTTAACTACTCTTTTTTGATTGAATGAAGACTAGACTATGATGTCTTAGTCTTGATCGATATGAAGCGAGTAGGGCTAGTTAGTCCTTTATCAACAAACGCTATTTCCATATGCAAACCATCCACCTGACTTCACTCCTCAGTGCTTGAGTACTTATTGTGAAAAGGTGATATGTTGATCTGGTCTCTCAGGCTTTACAGTACATCCCATCGATTTAACACGATATCAAAGACAAACACAGAGATTTAGCAGGCCTGCCATGTGACTTAACTTGACAGTGTCTTTACTTAACTTGACTTAACCCTCTCTCTCTCTCTCTCTCTCTCTCTCTCTCTCTCTCTCTCTCTCTCTCTCTCTCTCTCTCGCTGTAGAAGCTGGAGCTGAGTGAGGGGGTCCCGTGGCTGGTGGTGGCGGTGCCCCTCACTTCCCTGTGCATCCTGCTGGCCATCCTGGCCACCTTCTTCCTGGTCCTCACCGCCCGCAAGAAGCGTCAGTCGGAGGGCACGTACAGCCCCAGCACCCAGGAGGTGGCCGGGGCACGCCTGGAGATGGGCAGCGTGCTCAAGGTGCCCCCAGAGGAGAGGCTCATCTGAGGAGTGGTCTGGGACCGGTCTGGTCTGGAGCTGGTCTGAGGCCGGTCTGAGTCTGGTCTTGGTCTGGAGCTGTTGAGGAGCTGGTCTGCCTGGGAGGAGGCTTGGTGGGTTGCAAGTTGGTGGGTTGCAAGTTGGTGGGTTGCCCTCCATGTCTTCCTTCCAATCACTGGTGCCTTTTGACCAGACCAGCAACTCCAAACACCCTGCTGGAACTGCTATGTGTGTGAGGACAGCTGTTATGGATGGCAGTGGATCATCTCAGTGTCTGTGTCTCCGAGCTATGAAGGAAACCCAAAAGGAAGTTATTTCTTTTTAAAAAAGACAGACATATCCCTCAACCAAGTCCCTTTACTACTGACGTTGACGCTTCACATGCTAGACGGCTGTCGTGTTCTCCTCTACTGGGAGGAATGAGTGGAACCACAATGTTACTGAGAAGGTTCTCCGAGGTTCAAGACCGAAGGAGGAGGAGCAGAAAACTCTGTGAAGTTCTGAGTGGGACCGTGGGATGGACACCAGCTGAGCTTTGATGGTGAAGTAATCGATCCACCAATGATGTGCACTACGTAGGTGAACCACTACACTGTTGTTGAGTCACCACTGGGTACATAGAGAATGTTGTTATGTTGTCAAGTTCACAACGTGGACATACTGAGGTATTTCTAAAGACACTGTATTTTTTTTACATATCAAAAAGTAGAATTCCAGTTTTTAGGAATTCTATACGGTATTTGTATGGTACTGAAGTGTCTCATTAAAAAACTTGGTTTTTAAATATATCCCAAATGTTCCCAAAGAAACTGGAGAACTAAGAGAGCAGCTCATTAAAACCTCATGAGAATTTCTTTAAGAAAACCTTTTGGACAAACTAAAGGGAATCAGAATCCGACTTTATTCCTCAAAATATTCTATAATTAAGTCCAGGCATAATATTTTCTTGCAGTTAGATTCCAATGTGTTCAGTGTGTGGATGAAATTAACTTCCATGGAAAATAACTGGTCATTGGGTTCCAAAGATATACTTTGACACGATTCCAACTTTGACGCTGTGCTATCTTCCCAAATGGATCCCAAACCAGACCCTCTTGCATGGACTCATATTCACTATAACAGTGTCATGCCTCTCGATAGCTCCGAAGCTACTGTACTCACGTGAAGCTACCGCAGTCTAAATTCTCCCTGCCTTCCTGGTGCTGCTGTCAGACCACCCACCACCTACATACTGGTGCTGTCAACATGTAACTTCATCCTGCTTTTAGAGACACTGTGCATGTTTGTTTTTGACCTCATTTTACATGTAAAGTAGCTCAAAGTAAGACAAACTATGACCAAGGCAACTGGCTTCTTCTCACTGTTCTCTTTTTGTACCCTAAGAGCCTGTTTGTGCATGAGAAGGATAGCTCATCTGTGCCTTTCTGTCTGCCTGGCTGTCACATAAAGGAACTTAAAATATAAAGTGTGTCCAGTGAAGCACCCCACTATGACGGATCTTTCAAAAACACAGGAAGGAATAGTATCTGTAGTATCTCTGAGAGCCATACTATCAGTGGTGTAACATATTAACACTGGGATAATGGAGTCCATGGTTATTTACAATGCATAATTGATAGATATATACACTGGACATGTTTTGTAAAGCAACACAAAATAAACATAGGACCGAGTATGCAAATTGAGTCTTGTATATAGTAAGCTTGTTATGTAAAGCTGAGCAATTAGGGAAGATGCTAGATAGCTAGCCAATTGTTTCTCTAGTTAGCTAAAACAGCCATTAGCTAGTTAGCTAGATCAACTGTTCATTAGCTGACTAGAACAACAATTAGCTAGCTAGCTCACGTTGTTACATTTCAACCTAAACACAACAAATGTGTCATTGGTTTTCTTGTGATTTAACTGCTTGCTGCCTCTGAATGTGTAAATGTTATTTTCCAAAATACTCTCAAATCTTGTTTTTTCTTCTAAAGTATCTAAATATTTTTTATACCTTCTGCAATTGTCAATTCTTCCGTGTTCTGAAAAGACGGGTATTTAGAATTGGAAAGAAACTTGTGAAAACACTGTTCTGAGATGTACATGTTTTAAATGCAACTAGATAGCAATACTGTGTATAGATTGATATCTATTGACACTGAAGACATAAACCCAAATATGGTTTTAATTATTGTGTTAAATATCGTATGCTGCAATTTGAGTGAAATAAAGAAAAAGTGTAATGTGTGAATTTGTTTTTGTGATCGTTTGAGAGAAGAGAACTGGTGCATGCATTGCTATTACTGTTGTTCTCAATCATTCATTTGGATTTAGGGCTTAGTTATTTTTGGGTAAGGGTTTCCTATTAGAATCAAGTTTTGGGTTTATTTATTTGGTTTCAGGGTTTGGTATTCGGGTTAGGATTTAAAAAAAATGTTTTATCTCTCCTCCTTTTCTGGTACTTTTTGTTCTATTTTTTTTTCTCAATGTCTTACCCAAAACCAAACTCTAAAACCTGACCCTAACCCTAACCAAAAACCTCTAAAACCATACCCCAATAGGTAACCTGAACCCTAAAACCAAACACTAAAGCCTTACATTCAGGTGAAACTATCATAAAAACCAAACCCTCAAACCTGACCCAAATAGGAAACCAAACCTTGGTAATCACAATGTTCACACGAAGCCTTTCAGGACACGACATGTCTGAGAATTAACTACATTCTCTGCTCTATCCATAAGGTAATAAGAGACTACCTTTCCTGATAAAGTTCAAGGGATACATGTTTATTTATACTCTTCTATTTAATTCATATTAGGCTATATATTTATATTCATGTTATATACTGTAGAAAAACAACCTAGAGGGTTTCACATGATGTCACATTCTAAGCTGCAATCTTGATGATGTTTCATAATTATACCGGTAATCAGAAAAATAACTAATCAATTATAAAAAACTGGTTGGTTGGTGATTCTAGAATGTTTGGTCCAACAGCAACAAGATGGCCGCCAAACAAGTTATTGTTCTAAACTCAAAGAAAACACACCACAACTTGAGTTTTACTTGAATAAAACTGTATATTTTACAGATCTTTGTACACTTTAATTACAAAACTGTATCATACTAAAGTTTTAAAATCAGTTTTTTGGTCATAGAGATTTAATTGTCTTGTGTGCAATTACCATGTATATACAAAGTCTCATGTTAGTGATTTTCCTCAAAATAAAAAGCAACCAATAACTCCAAAACGTTCATACACTCTGAACATAAGACATGGCTTAAAGATAAATATATTAGTAAATAAATATTCGGAGAACATATTTCCATTTATGAAATGTGTTGCTATACAGGTACAGAAATATACAGATGGATTCCTAGCCTTTTATAACATTTGTAATGGTAATGACGGAAAATAATTATATTCTTAAAAAATTAAAAAATATTAATTTTTGTACACATTTTAATCTTCTTAAGTGCTAGAAACGATAACCAAAAAAATTTTAAATAGTGACTCAAGTACCCCAAAATGTTATATCTGCAGTAGGTACAGAAACCTCTATGCAAAAGGCAAGATTAGATTCTCACTTGATTACAGCACTGGGTTAACATATAAATAGGGTTATTTCGGGAGTTTGCCTCTGTCAAGAGAATGAGTACATTTCATAGAAACAGTATCAAAACAGTCTGCAGGACAAACGGATGGGTCTGTATAAAGAAGAGTGTTGATATCGACAGCTTGTGTTGTACTGTATGATATGGAGACACTGTGGTATGTGTAACTGCAAAAGCAAATAATAACATTTAGAAAAAAAAAATCACAGTACAAAAAAGGAACCCTTATGAGCGATGAGTCTTCCTGATCCTTTCCTTTGGCCTTTTGAAACACACAAGAACCTTAAGAGCCACACATAAACAAGAGCATACTTTGTGGAGGACATTTTGATAAGTGACAGTGAAAAAAAAAAATGTAAGGGCTACACTCCACATTTTTCTTTCAAAGAACTCCAATCACCCCCCCCCCCTCCCCCCACGAATCTGAACCCCCCTCCCCAGCAGCCCCTCTGTCCCACTGCAGGGTCTTCTGCCCCTCCGAGACGGTCCGCGGGGGTCTCCGGGGGAGGCTCCGACAGCATAAGGCTGATGTGTCGCACGGACACATCTGTCCACGAGTAGGCCACCGCTGGATAGAAATGGAACGCATTTAACCTGAAGGCACGGCCACCACCGCGCCGCTGAGACCGGTGGCACGGTGGTGCACGCACATTTCTATGCTTTTTTTTCCTGTTTTTAATAATTTGTCTATCTATAGCTTTATCCTTTTCTCAAGGGAGAAAACCTGTTTGTCAGAAAAATGCATCAGACATGGCAGGCTTTTACCTAACTCTCATTAAGAGGTACAAGAAACAAGTAAAAGTCAACCATGTCTTGTAGTTTTGGTAAAGCTCAACCGTTTCTATCGGAGTTGGTGGTCTTGTTGAAGCATTTCAGGCAACGGTGTTTATGTAAACACATGAGAAACATGATGTCGATGCACATGATGACGCGACAACCATCATGCATTTAGAAGGAGACAAGTAAAGGATCTAAATCAAACCAGTTGCACAATCAATGGAGGCTTGATTCCACGTGACAAGCATACAAGTGAACATAGTGGACCGGGTTACAACCCCATTAAGGGCTGGCCGAACCCTTGTTAACATTATGGGATGGCCAAACTCTTGTTAACGTTAAGAGATGGCCGAACCATTGTTAACGTTATGGGATGGCCTATCCCTTGTTAACATTACGGGATGGTCAATCCCTTGTTAACCTTAAGGGATGGCCAAACCTTTTGTTGGCGGGCATTGTATCCAAGCTGCTCCAGTTTGTGTTACGAGGGCCCCCGGTGAGGCCTTTAGTACCAGCTGCTCCATGTCTCGAGACGTTTGTAGCCCCGGGACTGAACTGAATGAACTGTGCATCTGCAAACCATCGTTTTCAGTAGAAATATTACCCTATCAAAGATGCTAACATTCAGTTTTGCAAAAAAAAAAAAAGGCTAGCGCAAGGCAACTGAGGGCTTGAATTTGACCGACTGACTGACCGGCTGGCAGGCATTGTACCATCGACGATGAAGCATAAAATGTCGTATACTTATAGTCCCCCATCGCTTGTAAAAGTACTGCTTCCCGATTCATTTCTGCTGGCGGAGCACTGGGGCTGGAACAGGGCTCTCCTCTCCTCCTCGTGTGGGTGTACCTGACCTATGAACTGTCCTGAAGACAAGTACCCTGCCTCCCTGTCCTCCTGCAGCCTCCCTGGCCGGCCCTCCGCCTCCGTCGTCCCGTTGGCCTGCAAGAGGCTTCCCTGGGCGTCCGCCGCCGCCGCCGCGCCCGACTCACAGTCCGTGTCCTCGGGAATTATGGGTATTCTCTGGCTGAGCTCGCAGCATCCCTGACCGGAGCAGGCGTCCGGGTCCGTGTGCGCGTACTGCACGCTCACGGCGTAGTCCTCGGCGTAGCGCGCCACCCGGTGCACCTTCATCTCCTTGTAGAAGCAGCAGGGCAGGCCGTCGTAGGCGCCCTGCTCCGACGGCGGGCACATGTGCTCGGAGGCAAAACAGTTCTTCAGGGCAGCGCTCTGAAACTCGGCGCCCGCGCGCACACAGCCCCGCCCCGGGGCGCCTGGCTGGCCCCCCCCTCGGTCCTGCGCCTTGCGCTCGGCGCTGCTGGGAGGAGGGGGCCCCTCCGAGCAGCAGCCGCAGGCCCCGGGCCCCGGGTCCCCCGACTCCTCTGGCGCCCGGCTCCCTCGGTCGGCGCCGTAGGCGAGGACCCCCGTGGCCGCCGCCCCTCCGCCACCGCCGCCGCCGTCCCGGGACTCCAGAGAGGACCGGCCGCCATGGTTGGCATCCGGGCCGCGCCCGGGCACGTGGTCCCCGCCGCCGCAGCCCACCGGGGTGACGGCGCCGGGGGGCAGCGGGCACTCGTGTCCCGAGGGGGCGGGGCTGAGCGAGTCGTCGGCCGGCGCGGCGCCCGTCTCCCCGCCCGCCGGGGTCCTGCAGGGGCTCTTGCTGCGGTAGACGTAGGGGTCGTAGTCGCTGCTCAGGGAGCTGCGGAAGGTGGAGCAGCTGCCGTACACGCCCTGGTTGCTGACCTCGGTGCAGTCCAGCATGGAGTCGCTGGAGGAGCAGTGGCACTGGCCCGAGCTGCTGCTGCTGCTGTCGCTGCCGGGGCAGTCGGCCAGGTAGCCGCTGCACACCGAGCGGTGGCCGTGGTAGCAGCCCAGGCCGGACGCGCTCCCCGCCTCGGCCATGCGCGTGCCGGCGGCCGGCCCCATGTGCATCACCGAGGGGTACAGCAGGCCCTGCTGAAAGGCCCTGCCGTGGTGGCCCTTGTGGGCGCCGGCCGCGCCGCCCGGCGGCCCCGCCAAGGCCGGCCCCTGGGCGCCGTCGGGCGGCTGGGGGAAGGTCAGGCCCTGGAAGTAGTAGTGCTGGTACATGGTCTCATACTGCGAGAAGCAGGCCGCCCGCGAGAAGCTGCGCCCGCCGTGGAACTTGGGTCTCTTGAAGGCGGCGTGGTGGGGGGGCTGGGCGGCCGGGTAGGCCGGGGGTCCGCGGTGCTCCAGCCCACAGTGGTGGGGGTTGAGCGAGTGGTCCAGGTGCAGGGTGGGGTGGTAGCCGCGCAGGAAGGCGGCGGAGGAGGCGGACTGGGCCGGGTAGAGGCCCTGGGGGTCCGGATGCTGGTCCACGGTCAGCACGGTGATGGGGTTGCCGTGGGGGTCCATGCTGGTGCGGGTGGGGTAGGCCGTCACCTGGCCGGCGCGGTGCACCCTGCCCGGGTAGTGGACGGGGAGCACCACCCTCTGCTGCCGGCTGTGGACGGAGCTGACCGGCTCCACGCACACTGGTCCCGGGTTCCCCTTCTTTTGCTCTGCGGGAGGAAGGACAATGAAAGGGTGTCATGAAGGTGTTATAAATGTGAAAAACATTTACATTACATTTAGCAGACGCTTTTATCCAAAGCGACTTACAAAGAGTACACTTGTCATAAGAAGGTGAAACGTTTCATCGCTGCTTATACAGTAAGAAAGTCACCAGAGCAAGCTTCAAGCACTTCAATTGCTTCAAACACTGTGTGGTTTGATGAACAGGTGAAACTGTGTCAAGTGTTTTTAACACAAAGAGCCCCGGGAGGCTCAAGGCCGCAGACACGACGAGCGCGGGGGGGCTTCGAATGCTCATCACACGTGGCCTCCCGGACACCCAGGAGACCCCCGACTCACCCAGGATGTTGTGTCTGCAGTGGGGGCAGGTGTGGTGCTGCAGCAGCCAGGGGTCCACACACTTCTTGTGGAAGCGGTGAGCGCACGGGATGACTCGCAGCTCCTGGGAGAGGAAACAACAGAACAAGCAGCGCAGGGTTTAGTGTTGAGAGTTAAGAGTTAATGCCGCCCTGGCTGAGAGAAAGGCGCTCCTCCCGTTCCTCAGCGCAGAGCCGTCACGCTGGATTGGATTAGAGGCAGCAGGGAAACATGCGGAGGTTTAACTGAGGGAGCCCGGAGAGGCCGTGGGAGGACAGCGCGGATCGCGGCAGTGAATCTATGAAAAGCAGACGAGAGGCCATTTGCTGACGAGCGGCTTACAGGAATTAAATAACGGAAGAAAGGTTTGTGCGAACGAAATGCATCCTGATCCCGTGGGTTGTATTTGAGGCGCGTTTCCAGCCGTGGCCGCCAGGTGGCAGCAAACCACCGCGATAACCACACCGCAGCGCAGTCCTGCTGATCCCCCCCACAAAAACAGTACGCACTGCAACTTTTTACAGCATGCGTCTCATCCTTCCCAGGCAAAACAAATAACACAGCATACACCTTGACGGCTGGTATGGGGAGAATGCATTCACCTCACAACGAGACACCACCCCCCCCCCCCCCCTCCCCTGGGACACACACACACACACACACACACACACACACACACACACACATGCACGCACGCACACACACACACACGCACACGCACACACAAACACACACACACACAACAGAAGGGCCTTTATGAATATGAACCAGCGTATTCATGGTCGGTGCTTGTATCTCCATCTCCGGTCTCTCCTGCTCCTTCACGTGACTCATCATCGCCGGGCTCTTTTTCCACGCGCCTTTGTCGCCTCGCTCACCGCCCAAGAATCGCTTTGATGCCATTCAGCCTTTTATATCTCCACTTCCTGTGTGCAACACTGGCGCCACAGTCCCCGTGCTCCAACCCACCCCCCCCCACCCACACACACACCACCACCCTCCCTTTCCCCCCTTGCCGAAGACACACGGAGCCATGGCAGGGGGGGGGAAAACAAAAAAAAAACATCCGGGGTCTGTACCCCCCCACATTCCTGGCTGCTGTGGACGAGCGGCCCGGCTGCAGAGGCTCCTCCAGGGGACAGACTTTAAAGTCTACCGTACATATTTTGACGATGACTCCCCGGAGGATTCAAAGGAGACCACCGTGGGGCCGGAAGCCCGATCCCAGCAGCCCAGTGCATGCTGGGTACCGCGCGCTCCCCCACGGGGGCGCACAAAAGGGGCCGACAGGCCTCCATCTTGAATACACCGGCAGGAATGTCCTAGGAGCACCACCGGGGGACTTCCGCCCTCCATTGTCCACCGACGGCCGCACAACACAAGAGAGCAGCGTGGCGTCTGGGGAACGCCGGCCGCGCGGCTCAAGACCAGTCAGGGCTGGGAAAAAAACACGCCGTGTTGTTTGTGTGTGCGTGCCGCGCGGCGAGGCTTGTCAGAGACCCCCCCCCCCGCCTCCGACACGATGAATCGAACGTCCACTCAGACGTGCAGAACACCACGTTGCTACTAAGTTCTCCATGTTCTCTGTGTCCCCGCCACACGCCGCCGCCGCCGCCCCCTCCCTCCCTCCCTCCCTCCCTCTCCCTCGGTTGCTGTTGCCGTGGCAACCGTAAAGCCATGGCAGCGGCCTCTGCCACGCGCGCTGCTGCCGGCACGCATGTGTGTCCGCGTCGACCAATGGGACGACGGCCCGGCAGCACTGACCTCGGCCTCTGGGTGAATGAAAGGGCTCTTAGTGCCGGAATGCGCCTCACCTCGCCGTCCATGTACTTCTCCAGGCAGATGGCGCAGTCCGAGGTGGAGCTACTGCTCAGCCAATCGGACGCCCCGCAGCTGCTCTCCCGCTGACCCTTGACCTTGGCCTTGAACTTGCGCGTCTCCATCTTCTCCAGAGCCTGGATGGCCATCCTGTTCAGAGAGCTCTGGAGGAGGGGAGAGGAGAGGGGAGGGGGATTATGGGTTATTGAATTGTTTACATTTTATTCTTTTTTTGTTGGCATGTGACCCCCTTGTATTTGCTGTAAAGATCCTCCACCCAAAGAGAAGGTGGACCTGGCTCAGTAGAACAGTCCACTCCACAAACACAAGCCTAACTGTACTTGTTAGCTGCATGGGAGCCAGCTGAATTCCGTCATTTGTAATCATTCCAGGACAAGTATGCAGGTTCGAAGCCAAACCCAGCGGTATGTGTGGCTCTTTCCTTTTAAGAAATCACCCTTTAATTATTCATCAAAAGCAGATTGTAATGAGAGTTTTTCTTTTCTTTCTTTCCACTGACGTGTACTCAAGTTGGGACAAGCACGCCTCACTCATACACACACACACGCACACACGCACACGCACACAGACACGCACACACACACACACACGCACATGCACACACGCATGTACACACTGGGAGCCGGGAGCAGAGTCCCAGCCATGAGGGCTCCAGCTCCTGGTTCTCCTGCATCCTCAAGACAGATACAGCTAACCATAAACTAACCAACAGCTAACCATAAACTAACCAACCATAACCAACAGATAACCATAACAAACAGCTGACAATGGCTAACAGCTAACCATCAGCAAACTATAACCAGCAGCTAGCCATTAACAATAGCTATCCTCCTCATCAATAAGATCATGCTGCAGCCTCCGGGGGGAGATGTGTGTCAGCAGAAGAGGAGTCAATTCATTAGACCTCACTGTGGCACAGTAAACATGGCAGACTTTTGTGTGTGTGTGTGTGTGTGTGTGTACCTGGCTCCTCCTTTGTTTCAGTTTGATCTTAATGAGCAGAATAAGGCAAACCAAGGAAACAACCACGAAGAAAGCCAGGAAGATGCCCATGTCAAAATACTCCGTGGGCTGCTGTGGAAACAAAAGAACAGATCCAGACACACGAGTGAGACAATAATAACCATAATAACAATAATAACCATCATCATAATAATCAGCCTCATCGTGTCTAGGTGGTAAATGAAGACAGACGACTGAAAGAGGGCCATGATGCCTCATCAAAGTGGGTCACTTGAGAAGCACAAAGATATAATAATAATGTATATAAATACATAAACGAGACCCGTAACACAATGTGTGATGCTGACGCTCGGTGCATAAGGCTGAGCAGGCAGGAGGCCACGCCCCTAACTGAACACAACGCTTCCATTGGGAGGTTTGTGCCGGCTAGGGGTTCTTCTGGTTCGGTTCGGTTCGGGCTCTTGGTTGAGCCCAAACCGAGAGTATCGATTTCATGGAGCATGATTCATTACAAAAATGACTGATTTAACTAACTTGAACTTTGAACTAATGTTCTTAGTTCAGAGCTCTGCTTCGAACAGCAACAGAACGTGTGATCTGTGATAGTGAACTGGTGATCTAGTCAATAAATTCTACTGCTGCGTCTACTTTCCCTATGTGGTGATCTGGGATCCGGTCCGACCCGGGTGGGCAGAACTTCTGGGGCGAGACGGCCGAGGGCCCAGAGCCACTGGGCTCCAACAGAGCGCCGGGCTTCCAGTACGTTATGGAGAAATTCTACTGCGGAGGAACTGATTCACGCGAGTAGACGAAGCTTTCAGACGGGAATTTCATGAAGTGTGTCCCTGTGGTGGCCGGTCTATACGGTCGGAATGTGAAACCTTTACAAACACTTTTACGGTTTACTACCGCTGGCCGGATTTGCTTGCCAATTAGGCAACTACGGATCGACGCCTCCAGCGTCATGATCGGTCAAAACAATTACAAAGCGAAAGTCGGTGAAAGTCTAAAGTCTGATTTGTGAGCCGGCGTCAGTGGGAAACGTCAACCCTGTTGGGTTGGTCGTGGGACGGTTTGGTCCAGAACTTTAACAGGTCCGAGGGGCCTCGCAGCCACGCTGGTCTCTCTGGTGATGCTCCAGGACCTCTGAGACGGAGGCGCGCCCTCACCTTGGGGGGTCTGTGCTGTATGCGAGCGCGGGCGACCTTCTGCTTGTTCACGATGTTCATCAGCTTCATGGCATCGTTGCCCTTGACGTAGACCACCGGCCGCTTCAGGGGGTCTTCTCCCACCTGGTTCAGCTGCAAGGGGGAGAGAGAGAGAGACAGAGACACAGAGAGAGTGTGAATGAGAAAGAGAGAAACAGAGACAGAGAGTGTGAATGAGAGAGAGAGACAGAGACAGAAGGAGAGACAGAGGGAGAGAGAGACATAGACACAGAGACAGTGTGATAGAGAAAGAGAGAGACAGAGACAGAGAGTGTGAATGAGAGAGACAGCGACAGACAGAGAGCGAGAGAGACAGAGAGAGAGAGAGAGAGCGAGAGACAGACAGAGAGGAAACATGACACAGAGAGAGTGACGCACAGAGAGAGTGACGCACAGAGAGAGAGAGAGACAGACAGAGACACAGAGAGACAGACAGAGACACAGAGAGACAGACAGAGAGAGACAGACAGACACAGAGAGAGAGACAGACAGAGAGACACAGAGAGACAGACAGTGAGTGAGAGAGAGACAGACAGAGAGAGTGAGAGAGAGACAGACAGAGAGACAGACAGCGAGGAGACATGAAGGTAAAGACCCCATGGTGTAGCTGCCCGTGGTGAGCGCTGACAGCGTCCTGCTGTACTGTGAACGACCCTCTAATGAATAAGACGCTCTCAACACCACGGCCCCCGGGCATCAAGACCAGGCAGCCTACACTCTGTCATTACACCCAACAGGGGGAGGGAGAGGGGAGGGAGGGAGGGAGGGAGGAAGGGGGGGGGGGCATGGCAGTGCAGACTGATGTTGAAACTGTGGCCAACTCCTGCCTGAATAGCAGCGGGGGGGGAGAAAAAACGTTCCGAAAGCCGGCCGGAGCTGGGATTCATCGCAGACCACTGAGACAGTTTGACACGCTCCTTTCTCCTCCTCCTCCTCGTCGTCTTCCTCCGTGCTGCCAGTCTGCGGCCCGGAGCGGCCATTTGAACCGGCCCACGGGGGGAAAGACATTTTCATCTCCGCCGATGTCATGTCATGGTTTCCGTGTGAAATACGGACCCGAGATAAATAAACAAACACACGACTAAACAGCCCACGCAGGCGTTTTGACTTGCTGCACCATCAGGGCCGGTCTGGAACTGTGTAAATGATAACTATTTACTTGGTAGCCACTTAATTATAATGATACATGATAATAATGTATTCCTCATCCAGCTACCGGTATTTCCAGCTCCGCTGGTTCACAGCCAACGCTTATGATTTCCTCCCCGTCGGGTAGCGAGTCGAAGCTTCACAGCCCGTCGCCGCGGCTTCCATCCCATAATAATGCCGTCCGTCACACCGGGAGGTCAAGCGGCTAAGCTCAACGAACCCCCCCCCCCCCCCCCCCCCAGCCCCCAGCCCTCACCACCCCCCACCCCCCCACCCTTGTCCCCGCCTCCCTGCCCCTAGGCATTGTGGGTCACGTCTCTGCCTATCCACCCTGACTGGAAAAGCCTCTCGGGGAATCGAACACAGCCGCCCTCGCGCAGCCTTTCATGTGGTCTCCGCGCAATCCCTTTTATCTCTGCGCTATAAGCGCTTCTCAGCCCCGCGGCGCAGGGAGGAGGGGGGGGGGGGGGAGAAAACAAGACAGAGGGAGAGGGAGAGAGAGAGAGAGAGAGGGAGGGAGAGAGAAAAAAAGTTTTACAAGTCCGGGCCTGGGGAAGATGAATACCTCTGGAGAATTCTTGCGACAAAGCCACTCCGAAGAGAGACTCTCCTGTATTAATATATTGAGAAAATCTCACGAGAACAAAGACGCGACAGGCTGCCACTGTCGCACGGAGACGCCTGGGACGAGAGGAGACACAGGAGAGAGAGAGAGAGAGAGAGAGAGAGAGAGAGAGAGAGAGAGAGAGAGAGAGAGAGAGAGAGACAAACAGACAGACAGGCAAAGAGAGGGCAGGTCTGTAGGAAAGACAGGCCACCGCTCTGCAAACCGAGTGTTTGTGCTGCAGCTTAGCAGGCAGAGTGGGACTTGATCGTGTCAAGTCTCCAGCGATGAGCTAACGACGTGTTAATGGCTACCTGTGTAATTATCAGCTCAGCGTCGTGGAGGGCTGGCGAACGCTCAACCTGAATATCAATGTTCTGAGCCGACACCGCGGCGCGGTACAGAGCGCTGGAACGGAGCGCCGCGAGAACGCAGCCAAAGCCTCCGTCGACAAATACCTCAAAGACGGATTTGTTTGTCTTTGAGTTGCACAACAGTGAAATGCGGGAGAGGAGGATATGCAGACAGACAGACAGAGAGACAGACACCGTGAGATCCAGACGAAGAGCAGGAGAGTAGGGCAGGACAGTGGGACAGAGCAGACAGACACCCTGAGGCCTGGCGTCAGACGGTCAAACAGGTGCACACAAACCTGGTCGATGGCGTCCGGGTTCTCGGACACGTCGAAGATGACGGCGGTGGCCCCCCGCTGGACGGCCCTCTTGGCCTGCAAACAAACAAACAAACAAACAGAAAGCGGCCCGTTAACGTTACAGAACGGTGCAGCTTCAACCGCCTTCCTCACGGCTCACCCACCCAGCGTGACAAGAGGACGACCACTAGAGGGCACTCTCAGACTGGGGGTAAAGCCCCTTAGAAATTAATAGATGGGGGGGAGAGAGAGAGGGGGGGGGGGGAGAGAGAAAGGAGAGAGACAGACAGACAGAGAAAGAGGTAAGAGAGAGAGAGCTGAGGGAGAGAGAGAGAGGGGAGGGAGAGAGGGGAGGGAGAGAGAGAGAGAGAGAGAGAGAGAGAGAGAGAGAGAGAGAGAGGGACAGAGAGAGAGAGAGATGAATGAAGAAGTAAACACAGTGGGGGCTAGCAGAAGACAGGGTGGTGAACACGTGTGTCCTATCACTCGTCCCCATGAGGTCATCGCGCGTTACATCTGCGCCGTATTAAAACCATGCTAGCAGCTAACGGCGGCGGCGGCGTAGCGTCAGCGGCGCGGGCCCACCAGTAACACACACACACACACACAAACACACGCAGTTCACACACACACACGCACACACACGCACACACGCACACACACACACACACACACACACGCACACACAAACACGCAGCCCGTCTCCACCGAGCGCCGACAATGACGAGAAGGTGGACATGTTACTCAGCTCTGCTCCGCAGTTCATTTGCCTTTTAGCCGCGGCCGCTCAGAGCCCGGCTCCCTTTCATCCCGGGGTGGAGAAAGTTGTTCTGTTGCCGAGCTCTTTTGAAGACTTCTGCTCAAGGCTAGAGATAAAGGAAACGCTTGTATCCGCAGAAATCCAGAGTATCTCCTTGCAGAATCCAAATTGGTTCCCCCCCCCCCCACTGCCCCTCCCCCTGTCAGAAAGTCCTTCACCCAAACCCCTGCTTCTTCCCAGCAAACCGTGCGCCCCCGTTTGATCCAGGGTGCCCTATTTAGACACCGTTTGATGTCTGCAACACAAGATCTAAAAGCTCGTCTGGGATCATATCCTGGTATTATCAACTGCCCTTGGGCACCTGCCAGCACCCTTCATAACTTGAGGGGGGGGGGGGTGGGGGGGGTGGGGGTAGGGGGGGAGGATCAAAGTGACAATTGTACGAGCGCTGTGACTTTTACAGAGCTGTGTGGTGTCGTCCTTCTGCAGGGTCTGGTCCATTGAGTCACCACCCCACTGACTCAGTGGGACAGAACTGAGTCACTGCACCCCCCTCAGACCCACTCAAAGTGGCCCAAATCACTCAATCCGCCTTCAGATGAAATTCTTTTCACCGCAGTGTTCCGATCCAGGCCGCGTTCACACGTGGTCCTGAATCAGGTCTGCTTTTTAAAGTAAATCATGAGACTTTTGCATCGCACTCGATCGACGCTCGTCACAATTCTGCGTCCGTTGGGGGGTCCCTGGTGAACACACGGGCCCCGGGGGGACAGCTGTGGCGGGGGGTCCGAGGGACAGCGAGCCCCGGTGGTCTCCAGCGGTAACGCAGTGAACACGCAGACCCTCGACGCAGTCCCAGTCAGGACCCCACCGCGCCGACGACTGTGCATCAACACACACGCTGGTGTACGGAGGCTGGCTGCAGCCCCGGCGCCGCGAGGAGAGCCTTCGTCATCATGGCTTCTCCTGCACGTTGACCATCAACACGTGAACCCGTTTTTATCTTTTTTTTTTTTTTTATACATAAATACACCTGCTCATTCTCTGTGTCTGCCGGAAACCATAGCAACGACATTTCGCTGCCAAAAATCACTCTGTGTTTCTTGTGCAACGACAATAAAGTGAAGTTGAGTTGAGTTGAGTTGAGTTGAGTTCAGAGGCCTCTGTGCTTACTTCTTTGCTTCGCGTGCTTTGGGTCGGTTCGGCCCCTGATCAGTTCACACTGGAATCTGATAATGGCCACGTTTAAAAAAATAACGTAAACAGCCAAACCAAGAAAAAAATTCAAATTTGAGCAATAAATGTGAATTGAGCAGGCGCTACTGTGACCGCTGAGTACAGTGTGAACATGGCCACGTGAGACGCGGCCAGTTGAACTGAAAACCCGACGTCTAACGTTGGTGGTTTAACGGGCTCAAAGCTTCCCCCCCCCCCCCCCCCCACCAGGACCATGACCGAATTGTTCCACTTCCTGTTTGTCCTCTGGCCGACAGAACCCCCCCGAAGCGGGCGCCGCCACGTTCCTGAGCTCCAGATAAAAGCTCCCTGCGGCTCGTCTCCCTTCGTCCAGCCCGCCATGCATACCAACCCCCCCCGCCCCCCGATCCTGACTAACTCTCTGACACTCACAGGTTCAAAAGCGGGTAGAGGAGTGTGTGTGTGTGTGTGTGTGTGTGTGTGTGTGTGTGTGTGTGTGTGTGTGTGTGTGTGTGTGTGTATGTGTGTATATCAGGGGCGGGGGACATTCAGCTTCTGCCTCTCACCCAGTTTTTTCCCCCCTCTCAGCTTTTAAATCTCGCCCCCCCCCCCCCCCCCCCCCCCCCATTTAACTCAGCACAAGCCCGCCGCGTTTGATGTCAGCTCTGCCGGTTAATAATTAATAGCTGTTGGTAAGACGCGGGGAGAGGAGTGATACGGGCACACTAAAGACGCCTCACTCCTGCAGGTTCACCGGGGAGTGCACGGACACGCCTGACTGCTGCAGAAATTCACCTACAGGCAAATATCGCCCCCCCCACCCCCCAAAAAAGTACAAAAGTACAAATATAAGTCAGCAAGTATCCCCCTCAGCTCCAACTTTAAAGTGCACCGAAGGGCGCAGACCAGCTATGACCGTTTGTAAACACACACCGTGCCATGCGACCCGTAGGACCGCTGCCCATCAGAACCAGAACACCCCCCCCCCCCCCCCCCCCCCCCCGGCTGGAGACGCCCATCGCCGCGGCAGCTCGCGGGAAACATCCCAACGGGGAGAAAAACAGAAACGGACTCCGGCGGCTGGCGTGCCGGGAGCCGTGGGCATCGGGGTACCAACCTCACCGAGTGGCCAGAAACCACAGCGCACACAGAGCCGCCGAGGGCCTGTCTAGACGCCAGCGCTCAGAGAAAACAAAGGCTATGTTTAGTGTCTCCGAGGAGGAGGCCTGCCAGTGAGGAGCAGTCCTCTGTCTCAGCTCAGTGTCCTGTCAGCCATCACACAGGGCCGGGCTGCACACAGGCAATATGTGCAGGTTTATTACTTATTTTGTGGATGCATGCGTGTAAAAACCATCGACGTACTAGCTCACACGTCCGCACACAAAAACCTTTGTTACACCGCTTCCCGTGAACAAGCACACATGCGCACACACGCGCACGCACACGCACACGCACACACACACACACACACACACACACACACACACACACACACACACCTGGGCCACGCCTGCAGCAGGTGGTCAAGCTGCCATTTCCACATCTTGCGCTTTATTCCGAGTGTACTTTGTTACCGCTCTCCTCTGGACCGCGCTCTGCTCCCGCGCTCTGCTATAATTAAGGCAATTAAGTCTTCAGAAGACTCTGCTCTGCTATTATACCCTAACTCCATGTTGCCTCCTGGCTTTACAGTTTATTAAAAGATAAAGCTTTCCCCCGTGATTCTTTTATGTGGTCACTTGCCCTGCTTCTTTGCATGTCTCCCTGTGTGTGTGTGTATGTGTGTGTGTGTGTGTGTGTGTGTGTGTGTGGACATAATTTGCGTTCGACCCAAGTTAAATCAAATGTGGCTTTTGACATACCAACAGTCTTCCACACACCAGTCTTAAAGACCCTAGTCTACATACCTGTCTCATGCACCAGTCCCATACACCAGTCCCATACACCAGTCTCATACAGCAGTCTCATATAGCAGTCTCATACAGCAGTCTCATACAAGCCTTATATACCAGTCTCAAATACCAGTCAGGGTATTCTGGCAAAAAGAAGTGAAAACTATCTCCATAAAGCAAGTCCTGAGGCTCACTACAGCGCATCCCATTTGAATTCCACACAGAAAACAGGATGTAGGCCTACCTCTCCTTTTTAGCAAGCCGCCTGGTGCCTTTAGAGCTGCGTAAGCATCAAACATTTCATCAGTGGCAGCCGCGCATATTTCAGAAACAATTTGCACACACACACACGCTCAAACCTTCCCTGCCGTTTGATATAAATCCACACGTTTGTGTTGAGCGCTGAGGGCCGTCTCTTGATGCCTCTGGGCGCTTGACTTCAGATCGCAACTCCAGTCAAGGGCGGTTCTGGGAAACCGCTCGCATGACAACCTCCGTCTTCATTCACAAGCCTGCTGCCGGCCGCCATGTTGAATCCCCCCAGATGATTGTGAAAATTGTTGAAATCTACGGCTCCCCTCAGCAGTGACCTCGCCTGACAATCATCCCGAAATACCGGGATGGTTTCAATTCAGAATGAGAGGAATGACCCCTCCCCTCCATCACCAGGAGGACGGACGGTGGTTCGGGTTCTGAAGTGATGCTGCTCTCTGTTGTCCAGCCTTGAGAGACTCTGAACCGAAACCCAGAACCACAGAACATATTTACCAAGTGAGCGGGATTCAGGGGCTGGAAGCGGGTAAACACCGACCCAGACCCAGACCCCGGTGTGGCAATAACAGACATTTACCTCGTCTTACTACGCGGCATTGTCCGGGGAACCCCTTGGCAAACACGCTGCAATTCAATAAGTTGGATTTCCTCCCAGAACAACAACAGACGGCAGTAAATCTGAAGGCTCCGCGCGGCTCCTCTGAGGCCTGCCGGGGGTTCGAGGGTGATCTTCGATGTGTAAACATTCAGGGAAGAGTCACTTGAGACACTCGCGGGCTCCCGGTGACTGCTCTGAAGACGGGAGATCGCGAGGTCGGGGGGTCAGGGAAAGGGATCGCGGGATGCTTTAAGGTTCCTCAAGCGTTTGTACAGCATGATCGGACCCACGAGGAAGACGGGCGGTGTCCGGGTCTGTGCGGAGCATTCTCAAAACCAGGACTGAAGAGCAAGCGGCCTTAGCTACTCCGCGTCGATGACCCACAGGAACCAGGCGTCTGTGGCGCGCGGCGGTCCCAGGCCCAGACGGACGCACACTGTGACGCGGTGGCCGGGGTGAAAGCGTGAGCTGACGACCAACCGGGTCATTCCAGGAAGCCGGGGGGGCCGTGGGTTTGACACTGCGTCTCAATGTGGAGGTGAGAAGGGAGGGGGGGCGAGGGGGGTGAGGAAATTGCAAGCAAACTCAAAAGAGCACCAGACAGAGAGAGAGAGAGAGAGGAAATGACAGAGAGACACACGGGGTGAGAGGAAGGCTGGAGGGGGGCCCTCCTCCTGGGACAGAGGCGAGGCCCGGCCCCAGGTCCTCTGCTCCCCAGGGACACGGTGCTGTACATCGTATCCACAGCACCGGGTGTGTGTGTGTGTGTGTGTGTGTGTGTGTGTGTGTGTGTATGTGTGTGTGCACTGGTACGGCTGCCCGGCCTCTACAGAGGACCCTGGTGGTACCAACATGTCCTCCTCCTCCTCCTCCGTCTCCAGCTCAGCCTGCGCTGTGCCACCACGGACGCGCGGAGCCGCGCCGCAGAGGAAGTGCGCTCGCGTTTGCGCACACGTGCGTGCGGCCAGGGGCACCTCGGGGGGCTCCGGCCAGCGAGTTGTGGCAATCAGGCAGGCCCATTAAAAGAGTAGCGGGGGGGGGGGGGGGTGATGGGCGGGTGGCGGGGGCGCTCGTTTTGTTCACCAACAGCCCCGGCCCCGTCACACACACATGTATGTACACATGGACACCGGGACCCTCTCACGGTTTACCCCCCCTCGTCCGGACGAGGCTCCAAACGAGGCTCCAAACACATCAAGTTGCTCGAAACAAAAGTGAATCGCTGAAGTTTTGAGCGCATGCTGATATGTCAATGCCAGAAATACACACAAATGAAAACACACAAGTTGATCGACAGCCCTGCAGGCTAATCGCAGACCATGGCGAATTAAAGATCCTCCCCATCCCTCCCAAAGTTGTTGTGCTGCATGTTGTTTTTTGTTGCGTTCTTCTGTGAGGAACAGGATATCAAACCCGTCTCCTTCTTGGCGTAACAGGATATCAAACCAAACCATCTCCTTTGCACGTAAGCAGTCACTCAGTCTATACTCTCAACTGTCTACTCTACGACTGTTTACTTACAGTCTACTCTAGTGTCTCTGTCTACTGTCAACTCTACTCTCTACTGTCTACTCTACTCTCTATAGTGTACTGTCAACTATATTCTCTACTGTCAATTCTAGTGTCAACTCTATGCTCTATAGTGTACGGTCAACTATACTCTACTGTCAACTCTACTCTATACAGTCTACTGTCGACTCTACTCTCTACTCTACTCTCTACTGTCTACTCTCTACAGTGTACTGTCAACTATACTCTCTACTGTCAATACTCTCTACTGTCAACTCTACTGTCTACTGTCTGTATCTGTTTTTTTACACAAATGAATGTATACATTTGCAGCAGAGTTCAGTGCGAGTGTGAGTGAGTCCACGTGGGTACAGCGCCTCTGCCGGGAGAGACTGCAGGCGATCCCTCGACAGGAGGGGCGTAGGAGAGGGGATGAAGCAGATCTGGTATTTTATGTGCTGGGGCCCCGCAATCCCGTTTGCGAAAATGAAAACATCGAGCTGGCAGGAGAAGAAAGAGAAAATACTTTCAGTAAAAAAAAAAAAAGAAGATAAAGTGGCGGAAATAAAGAGGTCACATGGGGACAGGGTTGTTGTCTGGCGTGATCGACGTACCGCCATGCCGTCATACGAAGATGCTATCACACCAGCATACTGTCATGTTAACACACCGTCATATCAAACCCCTGTCACATTAAACCCCTGTCACACGCACAGCGCACTGTCAAGCTAACATACTGTCAAACCACCACCGCGCGGTCGTACCAAGACACTCCATGCTATCACGCTCTCATACTCTGACTATCATATCTCTGGATGATGTAATCCAAGAGCAGTCATCTAAACCCGACGGGATGGGCACGCTGTGTCATAAACAGTCCTCTCTCGCTCTCTCTCTCTCTCCTGGAAGGGAGAGGGTGTGTGATTAAAAGGAGAGCAACGAGCGAGCGAGCAAGAGAGAGAGAGCGAGAGAGAGAGAGCGAGAGAGAGAGAGAGAGAGAGAGAGAGAGAGAGAGAGAGAGAAAACAGAACATTAAAAGAGAAGTGATTCTGCTTCTTCTAAGTAGGTTCACCTCTAGGAAATACACCAGCAGCTCCCACGTCCCCCCCCGGCAAACAGCACCCATCTCATCAGCCTGTTGGGTGGGTTCGGTCACGTGACCCCCCCCCACCCCCCCACCGCACGGTTCACGTCAGGCTCTCCCCTCCGAGCGCATTGGTTTGAGGTTCGCTTCGAGAGGCGGCCCCTCGCGGGGACAATGTGGTCCGGCCCACGTGACTAATCTGGACCCGGAGACTCATTTTCAGCATCAGTGGCGGTTGTTTGGCGATCACCGGACCTCCAGGGGCCCCCCAGGCCTCACCGGCACCAAGCAGCAGTCATTAGTGTGTGTGTGTGTGTGTGTGTGTGTGTGTGTGTGTGTGTGTGTGTGTGTGTGTGTGTGCGCATGCGTGCGCGTGTGTGTGTGTGTGTGTGTGTGTGCGCATGCGTGCGCGTGTGCTTGTGTGTGTGTGTGTGTGTGTGTGTGTGTGCATGTGCGTGCGTGTGCGTCATTTCTGGAACCAATTCCCCTAACGAGATCCTTACCAATAAACACCCGTGTTTGGTGAAAACACACAATCTGACCACTGATTCCCGTGGCGGTGCTACAGGTGGTTTTGTTCGGCTCATACTGCCTGCCTCGCCTGATGCCGGAGACCCACGCAGGTATGCAAGAATCCCTGTTCGATCGACCGAGTATCATCAATACCGGTTTCATTTAAAAGTCAGATATGTGTTCGTGTGTGCGTTAAGCATTAACTTGACGGTATAATCATTTTTTTTCGGCGCTACAACCCTATGATTAATGTGTAGCTGAAGCACCGCTGAGGGCTTGCAGAAGGGTTCAGGTCTTTAGGGTTTGAAAGTGAGATAACGGCGGCGTTCTGATAGAGATAAGATCAAAGCTCAGCCTTTCAACAGCGCCGGATGACGCAATACCTGCTGGAGCTTACCTCGCCGCTACAACACAACCCGTTCTGACTCCATTCAAACGCTGAAGCCCGTTTCCCACATTTTGTGATCAAGGCGAACGCTGAATGCGGTAAAATGCTCGACCAAATCTTCAGGCGCGTTTTGTCCTCCTATTAAGTTAGCAGACCGATGCCACTTCCAATGAAGACCTTATGTACAGAGGAACCAGTCCACCCTCCCCTGCCTAGCGTGTGTCCGATGCGTACGTTCCAGCCTTGTGATTGGCTCGACCGCAGCGAGACGGCGCCGCACTGTATTCTCTCAGATGTCTGCTCCCATCTTCCATAATTGATTTTGTTCCCACGGTGAAATTCTTTTCGCCCATTTCCTCGTCTCCCCGTCGCTGCTTGAGGAGCGGAGAAGCTGGGACCGTGGATCATATCAGTGCAGTGAAGCACAGCCGTGTTAAACAACACTGACAATGTGGATCCCTCCTCGCAAAGAGGAACCATCACCGGGCTTTGAGGGCCATGTTCTCCTCTCCTTTATTCCTCACTTATTCCTCCCATGTCCACCTCTTCCCAACTCTCCCCCTCTCCCTCTCTCCATCTCTACCCATCCCTCTCTCTCTCTCTCTCTCCCTCTCTCCCCCTCTCCTCTTAAGTCTGCAGTGCTCCTTTCTTCGGTCTTTAAAGAGGGGCCCAAGCTGTGAAGCTTAATAATGGCCATTTGCCCCCCCGCTCACTCTGAGCCACATGACACAAGGAGCTTCCCAGTGGCCATGGCAACCGGCGCAGTGGGTGCCGGGAGAGCCTTCTAGTGGCGGGAAGAGTTGTGATGGAGCAGAGATTTAAGAGGAGTCTTTAGAGAGGGGGGGGGGGGGGGGAGACCCCTGGTCGCATTTAGAGCCCCCCGACACCCCACCAAGAAGAGTGGCCTGGATTATATCAGCAAGTTGAGGCCTACACAAACATGAAAGAGGAGCCCCCCCCCCCCACACACACACACACACACACAAGTGCTCTCCGCTTCACCAGCCCCCCCCCCCCCCCCCCCCCCCCCCTCCGCCCCCCGACACTGCCCTGAACACGCCTCTTTTTTTAATCCTCCTTTGTCCTCTTCCAGCTCTGCGTGGTTTGGAAGTGTTTAGTGTGTGTGATGACATCTCAGAGCACAGCAGGGACCTCGCTTGAGGCAGCCTCGGGGTTAGCATCGCGTTGGCTAGCATCGCGTTGGCTAGCATCACGTTGGCTAGCATCGGCGGTTAGCATCGGCGGGCTAGGCACACAGGGTCCCAGTGCGTCAGGACCACTCGACAACCTCCCCCCCCCCCCCCCCCCCCCACGCTACGGGGGACGCATCAGCAACACTGTCAGGACCGCCACGACCGCGTCAGGGGACTTAGTCAAAAGTAAAGTTTCTGCGATGACGGATTTAGCTCAGCGCTCAGCCTACTTCTGAGACGTACGTCGGTACATTTCGGTCCCAAGAATGTGCAGTGACTTCCAAACATGGATTAGTCACAGCATCAGATGATGGCACATTTCTCTTTTAGAAAAGCAAGTGAAATACTGGTTTAAACAGCCCCGAAATTGCCAAGCAAGCGGGGAGGAGAGGAGGCAAAATTGTCAATCAATATCAAGTTTTTCTTTGATTCCACAGCAGAAGAAAAGAAATCCCACTTGTGCCGGTGAGAAAAAAAAAAGGGGGTGAATACAAATCCCAAACAAAAGCAGCCATTGTAAATCAAACTCCTACAAAGACCAGCGGCAATCTAACAAAACACCAACGGGGAAATTACAGAACGCGTCAAACGCAGCAATCTTCCTCTCCGCCGCCGACGTCTGCCGCCCCGTGGGGAGATCAGACAGACTGCAAATGAACATTTTTTGTATAAATCCATCAAACCGGCAGCCCTCCTCATGTGTGAGAGCCGGGGGATACTGCGGGAACAGGCGTTCACACACACACACACACACACACACACACACACACACACACACACACACACACACACACACACACACACACACACACACACAAACACACACACACGCGCGCAGGCGCACACACAGTGTGGACAATATTCATTGGTGGACACCATTTTCAACAGTGATCCTGTATGAAAACTGGGCTTGTGGCATCGCACCATGCTGGCACAGTGTTGGCCTTTGGGTGACCTATAACTTTGTGTCTGCTTGCGCAGGAACAGCTAACATGGCCGCAGGCTCACTGCCAGTCGTTTTCCACATCACACTCATCTGTCTGCTGGCCCTTCTCCCTCGCTTTCATGTACACACACACACGCACACACACACACACACACGCATACACACGCACACACTCATACACACACACACACACACACACACACACACACACACACACACACACACACACACACACACACACACACACACACACACACACACACACACACACAGTCTCCCCGCAGGTCTGAGACACCAGACGCTGTGAGCGTGGAACAGCGTTTCGGAGCTGCTGTTTGCTCCGGCCCGCCGTCCCGCCGTGTCATCCCGGGGCCACGGGGGCGGGGACCGGCTCGCACACCCACCAAGCCCCTTCCCGCTCCGGCGCTGGCACCGCTGGCCCCGCCTCTACGGGCGAGGGAGACGTCTGCCCGTCTGTCTGCGGGTGTGCGTGCGCATGGGCGCTCGGGAGAAGAGAGCGTTTCCCATACAGGAAGCTACTTTTGTGTGGCGGGGCTGCTCGGGGCCAATTCTTGTATTACAAAGCTTTGTTTCCAACAGAATGTCGCCGATGACTTCTTTAGAGCTGTCGTGTCGCTGGTGCCGGGAGATCGGGAGTTCGTGTACGAGCAGGTCGGCAGCGGTCGGGACGCGCCTCCCGCGAACCTTAAGAAAAATAAATAAATAAATAAAATTGAAAAAAAAAAAAAAAACACCGGCAGAACTGGGAGCTTGTTTGGGAGGTCAGGAGGTCAGGCTGCACGTCTGCGGGGGAGGAACTCCACTGTGACGACCCCCACACCCTGAGGGTCAGACCCACGTCGGTCTGACAAGTCTGGAGAGGGCGAGGAGACCGCGGGCCTCTGCGCGTCACCTCAGCGCTCACCACACACACACACACACACACACACACACACACACCAGGCCCTCTCTCTCCTCCCTCCCTCCCACCCAATCAAAGCCCTCTTCAGTTACTACACAACTTCCACGCCAACTTCCAACTTCCACCAGTGAAGCCCAACCAGCCCCCCCCCCCCCCCCCCCCCCCCGCCCCCCCCCCGCCCAAACATGACCCTCCACCGTGTGCTGCGTGAGGGGATTGATGTCAGGGGAGAGGCCAGAACGTCGAGGAAGGGAGGAAGGTAAGACGGGGTGGTGCTGGCATGCCCGGGCCCCGTGGGGCCAGAGGGACCCGCGTTATGGCACATGAAAGGATAGGATATATCAAGCTGGCACACCCATAAAGACCCCGGCCGGCCTGGGCTACCAGTGAAGGGCCGTGGCATGATGTTCCAGAGAGGCTGCCAAGGACTGCGGTACGTGTTGTGGGAGGTGGGGGTGGCTGAGGGGAGGGGGGGGGGGGGGCGATCTCCTAGAGAGGGATCAAGGCGCGCTGGCTTTAATTATAGAGGACACTTTTTTTTATTTACTAGCGCACTAGTCCTCATTCTTCCACATAATGATGTTTGTTTCACCAACGCGGCATAAACGCAGAGTCCCACCTCGTGAATTCTTTGTTATCATCGCGTCAAATACATAATCAACGGTGAGATACATGGCAATGCAGATTGCACATATGTGTATAAGTAACCCTTGAGCAGGGTCTTACAAGCGGAAATTAGGGTTTTGTGAAGGCCTTGCGTAACACTACACCGAAAAACACGAAGATGACTCATGCCTTGCCAAAACCCTGTAGCAGCGACAAGCTCCCAAGAAAGGAGGCTGTTTGCAGCCTCTATAATCTGTACCAAAGGCAAGAGGGATGTATATGGAGGACTGGTCCATAGCCCAGTCAAACACCGTGGATCACAGCTCAGTGGAACCCAGTGGATCAATGCTCAGTAGAACACAGTGGATCTCAACGCGCTCCGGAACCTGGGGAACGAGATCCCAGAGTGCCGCACGGAAGGCAGCGGTTGAGGTCAAGGGTCAACAGCCTTGCGGCTCTCACAGGAACACGACAGGAAGGAGAGGAAAAAACTGTGTACATATAAGTGAACCGCCAGCACTTTGGAGTGTTTCCTGTGGACTTCAGAGGACTGCATGATTCCAGTCTCTTCCTCTCCTCCCTTCTCTCCCACCCCCATCCAGGACCTTCTGATTCACCACCAATCGTTCAAAGTAAACGTACACATTAGGACATCTATAGAATAGCATAAGTTATGACTTAAATCCCAAATTCGGAGAACAGGACGTCAATGGAGCTTAATGTTTAGGATATAACGTGGGATACATCAGAGCTGGCTTCAACGATGTATGTTGTACTCCTACAATAATATCAGTGAATGGCTACGAGATTTTGTTTTTAAGTCTATATAAATATACAATCCTTTTTCCGTTATGATTTACAACTGAGGATGAGGGGGGGGGGAGGGGCCTATGTTTCTAGCAGATGCTTACGGTATTGCAAGACTGCAGCACTAATCTGCACACATGCAGCCCCCGTCAGCAACACAGAACCAGAACCCTCGACTCCACCTGGACATCAGAACCGGACACTAGAAATCACTCCAATCACGGCCGCTCTCTGTCTCTCCGTCAGCCTTCTTGCTAGTCTAGTTTGGGGTATAAATAGCTTTCATACTCCATTTGAAAGTTGGCTCCCATTAATTGATTACAATTGGACACTTTGAACAGGAAAGGAACCTACCTCGTTTTTCGGCTGCCCCCAGCGTAATTAGAGGACCCATTGTTGTATCATAACAGTCTGCTGTCAGGGGTTCAGGCACACAGCTGGGGGTCCCACATTCTCAGCCAGTTCATATTCAAACTGCAAGTAAACAGGGATCCAGATTTGCGTGCTCGCGCTGGGATTTCATAATGGAGCGGAACCCAAATTCACAAGACAAGACCCCCCCCCCCCCCCCCCCCGCCAACCACACACCCCGTCTGAACCGGCGCCTCGGTTCAGCTAGGGGCTGGTCCGGTGGGGGGGGGGTGCCTGTCGAGGGCTTGCGGGCCACGCGATGAGTAGGGGTGAGGCCAAACAAGGCCAAACAAGGCCAAACAAGGCCAAACAAGGCCAAACAAGGCCAAACAAGGCCAGACCAGGCGAGACCGGGAGAAGCCGATGAGAGCTGGCAGCCAAGGGGAGATGAACTATTGGGTCTTGGCCGAACACGATAGCACATCCGGCACCATACGGGACGGCCCGCTGGTATTCCGGCTGGTGGGCGCCGGGGAACAGAGCCTCACTTACACGAGGCCACTAACTGCGAGGAAGAGGGTCCAGCTGGGGTTGAAGCCCCGGGGTGAGAAGCCGACAGGAGGCAACAACAGACTTTTCATCCTCTAATTATAGCCCAAACCTGCTGGCCTGCAGGGGCTGGAGGGGCTGGTCGGGGCTGCAATGTCACCTTTTCAAGCTGGACCAGGAACAGAGTCCAGGAACAAGAACAGAGTCCAGGAACAAGAACAGAGTCCAGGACCAGGAACAGAGTCCAGGACCATGAACAGAGTCCAGGACCAGGAACAGAGTCCAGGACCAGGAACAGAGTCCAGGAACAAGAACAGAGTCCAGGAACAAGAACAGAGTCCAGGACCAGGAACAGAGTCCCAGGACCATGAACAGAGTCCATCATGCCATTCATGTAGAAATCTGTCACAGCACAAAGGCAGGACATGTATCCACCCACTAACCTGCAGGTCAGATACCTGTAGGTTAGACACCTGTAGCTCTCACTGAGCAGCATGCCCAACATACAGCAGCTCCTGAAGGACACGTCGTACGAACGTCTGAAACCACCAAGTTGCTCTGAATAAGAACTTCTGCTACATAACAACAGGAGAAAGAAGACAGAAATGAGAACTTCTTGCTGAAAAACATGGATTTTCCACCATAAAAGACGGTCAAAAGAAATGCACCATTCTAAAATGGAATTTGACATTCCATGCAAATGAGCAATAACCGCATTCATAAAAGTACTGGTGAAGATCATGCCAGTCTGAGAGCAGAGCCCAACGGCAAGATTTTCCTGTGGGCCTTCAGAAAGGCTCGTCCATCACACTTCACTGAGCATGTCGTTTGATTCTATATTTCAGTATTTTTCCTGATTTGACGCACAGTGAGACTGCATGCAAGGGGGAAATTGCTCTTGAGGAATAATGAAAAACGGAGGAGCACCAACTTAAATGACGCATAGTTTCAAACTGTGCACCATTACTACTGGGAAAACCATTCCAACTGGTAAGGATGGGCCAGATCTAGTCAGACATCAGATTAGCTTTCAGCCTTGGGCCTCGGTGTGTGTGTGTGTGTGTGTGTGTGTGTGTGTGTGTGTGTGTGTACTGGCACGCCGGCAGCAAGCACACATCCTCAAAGAGAGAGAGCACCATTAATGTGTCTGTATGACATAAGGCCCCCTTAAATTATAAATGGCTGCTCTCTTTCTGTCACTGGGCATGTCCAGGATAAATGAGACACCATCGCCTCCACACCCCCGTTCCCCTGGGAGAGTTGGAACATTCCATTATAAGGAACACTTAATTAAGGCATGATAAAATACCACTTGGGGCTCCAGAGGGGTGTGAGTAATGAGGAGCACAAGGAGGGGGGAAGAAACACAAGTGGGTTTGGTTTTTTGTCCTCATTCTACCCACTCTACTCCACCGCGATCCGCTTGAAGCCAACGGCATACAGCAGAGCGCTGAGACCCGCGAGAGAGACTTCAACCAAACCAAAAAAAGGGACACAGAGAGAAAACGCTTTTTTTTTTCCTTCTTTTTTTTTTTCTCCCTTGAAGAGCCTACGGTGTCAAGTCCCGCCGAGGGGAAAACACTCCAGCGCGCAGCGGCGGCGCGTCACACAAAATATGAGCGGTTGGCGGCGCGTCTGTTTGCTTACCTTCCCCAGCACGGTGAGGCAGCTGGGGTCCAGCTCCGGCTGCTCCAGCTTCACCACCCCGACCCAGCCGTACTCGTACAGGTCCTCCTCATCGTTGTTGTTGCACAGGCCCAGGGGATGCATCTGCGGGGCAGAACAGAGGCGCCGGGTCAGTGTGGCCCGCGGGCCGGCGTGGGGAGACACGGACGACGGACGTACTAAGAAACAACTGAAAACCATGACGGCGAATGGCCCGGCAACAACGAAAGTCCCGAAAAACAACTGGAAACCTGTGCGGTATGGGAGGAAAAAAGGGGAAATAGGCAGAACTGTCAAACCCCCCCCCACCCCTCTCCCCCAACACAGGATTAGAGTCACATGATTGGTCGGCTAGCATGAGATGCGCGGCGTGCACCACGGCCGAAAATTCACACGCTCCTCTTCCACTACGGTGTAGGAGTCCCTGCTGTGAAGGCACACACACACACACACACACACACACACACACACACACACACACACACACACACACACACACACACACACACACACACACACACACACACACACACACACACACACACACACACACACCCCTGGCTCCAGCCGTGGGCCAATGGCACCACCTCCATGGTGCACCACCTCCACGGTGCACCACCTCCACAGTGCACCACCTCCATGGTGCACCACCTCCGCCTCCCTGGGCGGCTCCCTGCTCCGCGAAGCGAAGGGAATAGAGTCCACTTGACGCCTATTTCTCATAAAGTTTCATGGAGAGCGTCCTCTGAAGCATTCACCACGCACGGCTAAATCTGGACAGCGCTAAAACGTACAGTAGAGTGTTCTACACTGATCAGCAGGGAGTTGTTATTTGGCCCTTGGAATTAACAATAAGCTCATCATTCTGATGAAAACTCAATGTCTTCGGCCAAACGAGAATATTTTCATTTAATGGCAACGTTCAATACAATATGACTTAACGTTGCTTACTCTCTTCAGAACGTCAAAAGAAGGACTCCATGTTTCATGTGGCTTCTTCCACTGGCCATTCCCTGCACGGCGTCTCCACAACGCCGAATAAAGACTTGCCTACTATGCAACAAGCTTTGTTGAAGTCATCCAAATTCCTTTCAACAAGCAATAAATTGTGATTACTTGTAAACCTCTACAGAAAATACAATAAGGCATTTTACCAACGTGGCTTCGCGTAATCAAAACAACTGTGTGTGCATGTCTTTTCACCATTATGAGGGGAATGTGCGGTGTCAGCCTTTGTGATGCATTTAGTTTTATACTTAACCCCGCTGTATTATCCCGGCTCAAGTAGCTTCAAAAGGCCCACAGGGACACTTGCCAGGGATATCTTTGGTTTATTAAGACTAAAGGACAGCAGACAAACACCAAACGCTGACTCACTCCAACGCCTCAAAAAGGTGGCCGCCTCTGTAATTAAGGACTAATAAAAGCCATTGTGTCTTAAATCCTGACGCTCGTCTCCTCCGTGCTGCCAGGTCTGAGAGAGCGACGTCGCCCAGAGACGGCTCACAGCTTGGAGAGACCGTTCCAACGGTTAAAAAAAAACAAGAGGGAAAACAATGCAAACACTTGACGGGGCTTTCATGTCGCCGAAAGCCGCAGTCATGGTGTCACGGTGTTGTCCCCAGCGAAAGTGTGAGTCACGGCTCTGGCTTGTGTGACAAACAAACAGATGTGTAGCAGTCAAGAGTCAGCATGAATAAATAAAACAGCCAGAGCTTGGGCCAGCCCCCAGCGGCCGCGCCGTAAACCAACAAGCGTCGCCTTGGAAGACCTTCGCGTACACCTGGTCGGCGTAACCACGGCAACCGCGCGGCGGAGCGGTCGCCGAGGGCCCTCGGACGCTCGGGGACCCCTGATCAGATGACCTCCAGATGCCCCCCCCCCCCCCCCCCTTCTCCTCCTCTGATGATACCCGACCTCTGAACCCCACTTCATCATCACTGCGAAAAGCAAAGAAGCCCGGTCCGGCGCAGGGGACCCCTTGGTCGACCCCCAGCAGCTCAGAACCCCGGGGGTCTACAAGGTGAGTAGCCAGTGAGTAGGGTCCAGGGCTGTGTGTGTGTGTGTGTGGGGGGGGGGGGGGGGGGGGGGGCTACGACATTTGCATGCAAAATCATAAGCAGGCCGGTGTTGTCATACGGCAGGAATGCGGACGACCTGCCGGCCGGGCTTTTGGGGCGCAGTGTGTCTTCCCTTTCTCTGCCTTCGGGGTGAAACACGATCGCACGGCGGATTCTACACACCGCGCTACTGGAGCGCCCACCAGGTCTCCAGGCAGGAAGAGAACGTGACACGCTGAGAAGCTGAGAAATCGGCGCTCAGGGGGGAGACAAAGGACGACTCCACCGTCGCTCAACGACTCACGGGGGGAAAGGGCGAGGGAGATCCGGGTCGCCTCGCCCAGGGACGTGGAGAAGGAGCAAGAATCCTGCCTGACGCCGTGTGTGACCGGTGAAGGCCCGAATGACGGCGGCCCAAAATAAGGTTCTGGATGAGTGCGGCTGCGTTGTGTCGAGCTCTGTGGACATTATCCAAGAGCTGGGGGTGGGGGGGGGGGAGATTCTCTCTCTCTCTCTCTCTCTCTCTCTCTCTCTCTCTCTCTCTCTCTCTCTCTCTCTCTCTCTCTCTCTCTCTCTCTCTCTCTCTCTCTCTCTCTCTCTCTCTCTCTCTCTCTCTCTCTCTCTCTCTCTCTCTCCTCTCTCTCTCTCTCTCTCTCTCTCTCTCTCTCCCCTCTCTCTCTCTCTGTGTGTTGCTGACCTCTCTCCTGCTTGTCTAACAGCTTGGAGGACTGAGGGGAGCCCCGCCTGTGGCCCTGGGTCCTGAACACTGGCCCATTGTGCGTGTCTCTCTCACCCTCCAGCAGGGACCGGGCCCGTCCTCGCTGCTCTGCACCATGTCTTTATTTTAGTAGGTGGCGCTGTGATCCTGTCAAATCTGTCCGTATACTCAATACTCCATATATATATATCTACATACACGTTTTTATTCTCTTTAAGGTTCTGCTTTCCACGGGTGAAGATCCTGAACTCTAACGGGGCAGCGGCGCTGGAACCGAGCAAACAAATAAATACATCCAAGTGTGAGATCGGGTCCCAGTGAATTGGGTCACAGATTCTGTGGCTGGGCTTGGCAGTGAGACGAGGGGCATGTACACAAAAGGTGCCCACACACACACACACACACACACACACACACACACACACACACACACACACCCTGTCACTTCTTGTGCATGGGGGAGGCGGGCTCTCCCATGTAGGCCTCTCAGCGCTGAGGCTATGCGCACCAACAGAACTAGGGCCCGACCCTCCCCTGCTCCATGCCCATGGGCCCCGGTGGAGAGGCAGCCAATCCCAGTGCCACAAGGGGGCAGGTTGCTGGTTCTGGGCCCTGCCTGTCC
>JAXIVH010000015.1:6797866-6811341 GCA_036785325.1 Urophycis tenuis
CGCCCACCCAGACGTCTCCCCCGCGCTCCACAGCACAGCAACAAGCAGCGTTTTGGACATAAATAAACCATAAACAATGCCCCCCCCCCCCACTCCCCATCTGCCATCTGCTCCTTTACACAACCCCCCCCCCCCCCCACCCCCACAGGGTCCCACGCCGCCCGGTCCCACAGAACCTAATGTCACGGCGTAATGAGCCCCGATGAATGCTGCTGAGAGACGAGCGCTACCCAGGGAGCCTTCATACCTGGAGTGGCCCGGGCCCTCTCTCCCGGCGCCATGCGGCGTACGCTCCGCCCCCCCCCCCCCCCCCAGTGTACGCACGCATGCTTGGGGTTGCGTGCATGCGCGGGCGGGCGGGCCGGCGCGCGCGGGGTTGGCCGTGGCTGAGGGTCATGCTAAAAGCGGCCGGGAGGGTGGAGTGGAGTCATCAACACCTCGGCTCTGAGTGGCCTTTGATGTTCTGCGCCGTCTTTGAAGGGCCCCGGGCGTGGAGGAATGCTGATCCCCACCCCCCCTCCCTCCCCCCCCGCCCGCCTGCCTGCCTGCCCCGCCCGCCACCCCCCGGGGCCCCCCACCCTACCCGGCCTCCTACCCTACCCTACCCCACCCCACCCTCCTCCTCCTCCTCCTCCTCCTCCTCCTCCTTCTCCTCCACCCAGAACGCTCCCAGCAAGGGTTGTGGAATGTAGCTGAAGCTGCTGCCGTTCAGCCTGCTGGAATGGAATTAGAGTGCGCGCACACACACACACATGCACACACACACACACACATGCACACACGCACACACACACACATACACAACCAGCCCCCCCCCCAGCACAGGCTGGACAACATGGTGGACCAGCCAAGCTCAACATTCTGGTTCTGGTGACCAGAGAGACAAACCAGTGGGGCGGTTCTAGGACTTCTCCAAGAGCCTATTGTGCTGTACAACCCCATAGAAGTGTGTGTGTGTGTGTGTGTGTGTGTGTGTGTGGGTGTGGGCGTGCGTGCGTGCGTGCGTGTGTGCGTACGTGTGCAATGAGATAAGTTGAAGCAAGACTCTGTTTGGGGTGACAGAATAAACCCCCCCCCCCGATGTCTACAATCAATCAGACATAATGAACATTAGCCTCATGTCGGGGGCAGAACCTCCGCCCGCCCGAATTACAACGGGAGAGAGAGTTGCCGCGGCGACACTGCGCGGAGATCAAAGACGTGCCGGGAGAGCCACCGGCCGGCTCATCTGATGCCCGTTACAGCGAGGCGTTCAGATAATAGAGGAGAGGCTGCTGTCTCCGGTGACTCCCCCACTGCCAAGCACGCATAATGCCCGGCCGTATCAAAGCAGCCCCACAATGATAAATCACAACGGAGGCCCGTGGAGCCCGGATGCCCATACTCGTCCTTTTTGTGTGTGTGCGCTCGAGACCTTGTGTGTGTGTGTTGATGGATCTGTAAGGGTGTGTAACACACACACACACACACACACACACACACAGTTATAGCGGGAGTGAGTGTTCTAATCCAACCAGCCCTCAGAGGGGGCTTTCAGTAAAGGTCAGGTGCATTCTGTTCACACGCACACGCACACACACACACATACATGTACGCACAAACACACACACACACACACATGCACACAGGAACGCACACACACACACACGTGAGTGACCTTCTGCACAACAACTGCAAAAACAGGAGCATCAAAGGCCGGGCCTGGCTGACAGACAGAGGTCTAATAAAAAGCAGAGCGTGACACGGCCCATGGCGTAATACCATGGCAGAGGGAATCCCATGTCCACAACAAGTGTCCCTCGCAGCCAGCAGCCCCACCTGGACATTCAGAACATTTCTGGTTCCATCCCGTGCTCTTCCTGGCCAGTGACTCGCGGTGCAGAAGACACCCTCACAGGGACCACACCAGGCTCAGAGTGGCAGGGAAGTGCTATGTTCCGTACATTCAGTTCATCTGCGACATGCATGTTCCCATACAGGTCTGGGTCCGTCAGTGACCGACGACAGTGGGAGTCAGGCCCAGCTGCAGCCTACCGCTTGTTGACTTTCTGTGGTTAGAAGGGAGGATGGGGAGAGAGCCGGGGGGGGAGAGGGACGAGGTAAGGGGGGGGGGGGGGGCTAGAGACATTAGTACTAGCTTCAGGTTTCACTCCCCTCCACCATGTTTTCTTTAGGAAACACTTACCAGGGGCTGACAGTCACACCAAAGGAAGTGCTGCCTACGTCACTTCCTGGTCTGGTATGTGCGAGTTGGAGCCACACTCTTTGGCGCACGGAGACAGAGACACATGCCGTGAGGCAGACAGACAGACAGACATACAGACAGATGGACACAGAGAGTAATTTGGCCTCCAATGACCTGGTTGTGAAACACAGCAGTGAGGAACCGATGTGAACAGTGTGAAGATGAGCACAGTGGACACAAATGATCGCCACACCCCTCCAGGTAGCTACGACGCACTCCTCAAATGGCAGCTCGCTATTCTCTGCTCTATTCTCCATTTACAGCAGTAGAGCCCCATAACATATATACACAATAGCATAGCATATAAGGCTAGCGAGAACATTGATGTACATCTGAGATGTCCACAAAGATAGAAGAGGACAAAAATATGTTACAAACAGGACGTAAGCAGCACCCAGCCTGCCCGGTTAACTAGCTAGCCCCATCTTACCACAAAGCTAGCCTCATTTTACCCACTAGCTAGCCCAATCTAACCCACTAGCTAGCCCAATTTTACCCACTAGCTAGCCCCATTTTACCAACTAGCAAGCCCCATCTTACCCACTAGCTAGCCCGATCTTACCCACTAGCAAGCCCTTTCTTACCCAAAAGCTAGCCCTATCTTGCACACTAGTTAGCCCCATTTACCCACAAGTCTCTTGTTCTAAAGTCTTTGATTCTCCGTTGGGAGAGCCCATTCTGAATCTGGAGGCGTTACAGGTTTCTTTTGTGCTTAGTGTTGCAGAGAGAGGCTGTGTGTGTGTGCTGTGTGTGTGTGTGTGTGTGGTGTGTGTGTGTGTGTGTGTGTGTGTGTGTGTGTGTGTGAGAGAGAGAGAGCGAGAGAGCCTAGGATCCCCCCCACCACTCTCTCTCTCTCTCTCTCTCTCTCTCTCTCTCTCTCTCTCTTGCTCTCTCCCCTTTTATCCCTGCTTCATTTGTGTTCCCTGCCAACACCCCTCCCTCCCTCCCTCCCTTCCCCTCCCCCCTCCCTCCCTCCCCTGCTCTGGAACAGAAAAAAAAAGTTCTAAAAAAAGGACGATGATGTTGATGATGACAACTTTTTTTTTTAAACGCTGTCATGGGAGGAAATGAGCAAAGTAAAACAGGATGTTATGTATTTCAGGATCAAAGTAATGTGGGGCGGTGGCGGGCGGCGGTGACCAGAGCTGCACTTCAGAGGAATGTCAGCGGGCGGTAGGGGGGAGGTGTGTGTGTGTGTGTGTGTGTGTGTGTGTGTGTGTGTGTGTGGGAGGGGGGGCAGTGGGAGTGATGGGTGAGCTTCGCTTCCCTCAAGAGATTTTTCTTAAAGCCATTACATCAGCTTTTTTCTGCTCTGTGGCCTCCAGGCAGGACCTTTTGTAGAGAGAAAATGACCTAAATTGACATTCAGAGAGTTGTGGTTGTGGTCAGGCACTTTTTTTTTTGGCATAAATAAAACAACATTCTGAGGCTTTCTCTCCCCAAGCCGGCAGCAAAACCCCTGGGGCCCCTTTGAAGACACGCGGAGCCCCTGAAACGCATCAAATCCACAAGCGTCAAATCCACAAGTCACCGGGAGCATCTTAATCACCGCACTCCGCCAATTAAAAACGGCGGTGTGATTTCACAGCTCACTGACCCCCCCCCCCCTCCCCCCCTCCTCGTCCACACGGTCCACGCCACCGGCGGTCCGCGTACAGCACCCCGGTATCGCGCAGCACTTCGTTCCCTCGCGGTGCCTTCCCGTCATACAAATATAAATCACCAGTGCAACACAAAGCTCTTCCCCCCCCCCCACCCCCAAAGTGTGAAGCACGAGGTGTGAAATGAGAATCCAGGCCCTGCTCACCGCTGAGCGCCGGCGCCCACATGCTAATCGCGGGGCTCCAGCGAGAGGAGAAGAGAAGAGGGGCTCGGCTTGAAGCGCGGCTGGCTGGCGGGCATCGGATCAGCACCCAAAACAGAACCTCAAAAGGCTTTGGGGGTTGTCAAAGGCACCCCCCCTCCCCCACCACCACCCCCCCTCCCCAATGCGCTCTCTCCTCTAACGCTATCAAACAGGGGATACATGCACCGGGGGAGGTCGAGCGAGGGAGAGACAGAGAGAGAGAGAGACAGAGAGAGAGAGAGAGAGAGAGAGAAGAGACCCTGAGCCTTTTGCCTCACCGTAGGACGCCCGCCACCAGCGGGCCGAGCACAAAAACACACGACGCCTCCTAAGCTTCTTTCCAGTCCCCCACCAGGCCTGAGCGCAGGAGGAGGAGGAGGAGGAGGAGGAGGAGGAGGAGGAGGAGGAGGAGAGGAGGCTGGCCCAGGGGAGCGGTGAGGGGGAGGGCAACAAAAGGATCCCCGGTTGCCTGGGAGAGGGACGGGCCTCTCCAACCATGTCCACATGAGGCAGCCGCCTCGGGGGGCGCGGCCCCGCGGAGGTGAGCCGCGTGTGGTGTGTGTGTGTGTGTGTGTGTGTGTGTGTGTGTGTGTGTGTGTGTGTGTGTGTGTGTGTGTGTGTGTGTGTGTGTGTGTTATCTTCAAGCATGACAACCATGCCATGGCCTAAGGGCCAGTAGGACTGAGGGCCAGTAGGACTGAAGACCATGTAGGACTGAGGGCCAAGTGGGACTGAGGGCCAGTAGGCCTAAGGGCCAGTAGACTGAGGGCCAGTAGGACTGAAGACCATGTAGGACTGAGGGCCAAGTGGGACTGAGGGCCAGGAGGACTGAGGGCCATGTAGGACTGAGGGCCATGTAGGACTGAGGCCATGTAGGACTGAGGGCCAGTAGGACTGAGGGTCAAGTAGGACTGAGGGTCAAGTAGGACTGAGGGTCAAGTGGGACTGAGGGCCATGTAGGGACTGAGGGCCAGTAGGACTGGTTGGGTTGGAGACACTCTGAAAGGAGGGGGAGGTGATTTGGTGGAATTTATGAGTTTTCACAAAATAATACAAATGGATGAGATGTCAACAACATGACTTAAAAGTCTGAGTCCTCAAGACCTGACTCCTCAGGTCTCGTCTGGTCCTCTTCCAGGCTAAAAAAAAATACCAAGGAAAAAATAAACAATTTAATCAAAAGTATTTGTGGGGGAACTTGCTTTTCTATCAACTCTGACTGCACTGTGCAGTTGCTGGGTGCTGGGTGATCGGCCAACGCCCAGGAGCAAGGCAGCAGCAGAGTCCCTGTCAGCGCCGGAGTCGGCCGCAGAGCAGAAACGTGTACAGAGCTGTCGGCTGCCCACTCCTTACATCACGCCCTGCCAGGGGACACACTGATACGGCCAGAGAAGCAGAGAGCAATGTGCAATGTGATTCCAGCTTCAATAATACAACACACACACACACACACACACACACACAAAGAATTGCCATCAACTGTATTGATTAAACGGAGACTTAAGTGAGTGAGGTAGGGAAAGAGAACAAGGACAGGACAGAAGGAGTGGGTGCAAGCGTGGGAAGAGAAAGAGAGAGCGAGAGAGAGAAAGCACAGGCTTCCAGCAGCTCAAGGAGTAAACATCAACCGGCTTTACACATAACAGCTTTCCAACACTGCAGGCCCCTTGAACAGGTGAACTGAAGAGCCAGTCGTTTCCCAGCTGAATGTACTGCTCGGCTGCAGAGCGGTCACGGCCGCCCCCTCCCCCTTCACAAACCCAGCATCCACCCACCCCTGTAGGCCAGACCTTAGCATGCAAGGCTTTTATAAAGGCGAAAGAACAGGAAAAATGTGTTTGTTGCCTCGGCCAGGTTAGCTGAAGGTGATTTATCTACGGGGAGTTGGTGACTGCGGTGTTTGTAAACCTCTGAGGATCCGCTATTTGATTTGTTTTTTTTTTTTTGTGTTTTTTTTTTACTGGAAACAAGATGGCGGCGCTGGCTGTAACCCCCGAGGGCATCTGGCACGAGATCTGACCGGACGGCAGGTCGCGCCGTTCCCTCGGAAATCGAGAGGACAACCATGCTGACAGAAGTTTGAAAAACGTTTTAGTACACTGGATGCCAGCAAGGGCCGGCATCCAGGAGCCTGGTGTTGGACACATGTTCCCACGTGTTCGGATGGACGTGCTCTGCGCACTGTGGGGTAAAGCCGGCTCGGGAGTCGTTGTAAGGCGAACACAATGAGGACCCAGGATACAACAGGGTTTCAAACTAAAGGCTGATGCCCCAGGACTGTCCAGCAGAAGCACCATCTGAGTCCGCCAGGGCTTCTTCCTCGCCTTGTGTCTGACCATCATTCAAAGAGTGATGATTGGCGGCCCTCAGAGGCCCAGTGGAGAACACAAGATGGAGGCTTTGTCACAGGTGCCACTCATGGCACCTGTGAAAACGAAAAGGAGAACAACAGGGGTGCTGAGGTCCGTGCGTAAGGCTCCACCTCCACTGAAATGGCCGTTTGCTCGTCCATTTCTCTCGGCATTAGAGCAGAGCTCCAGACTGAAGAGAAGCGGTTGAACACACAATGACAGATACAAATCTGTCTGGCGTGGGCCTGCGGTTCAGGATTGAATGTTCCCCTGTTACATTTTCCCATCACTGTGTGTATTTTCAACAAAGTCTCGTGGAATGGAACCATCCAAACGCTCTTCATCTTGAGTGAAGCAGACACTTTCTACTTTCTAGGAGCATCAGCCATCTTCTTTCAGCGTATTAAGCATCAAGGCAGGTAAAGCCAACAGTCAACATTGTACCATTTGATGTTCGTAATTATAGTTATTCAGTTACTGCTGTGTGTTTAAACATACACACTGACAATATCCTCCAACACCGAATGGGAAACATCTAAACAGTTGGCTTTAATTACTCTGTTTTCCTTCCAATGAGTCACTCACTACAACATAATAAACTGGAGCTACACAACAACAGCTTACTTATGTTGTATATATATATCATGAAACGTCCAAGTGCAAGCCCTAAGCTTGCTTGTATTCTCCTGTGTTGACACGGCATGATATTTGAGTTGCCATGAAGGTTCTGTACACCATAATTGAATCAATTATTGAATCATTGATCACTGTATTGCACTGCATTGGTAGGTGGATATCAGCTTCATGGGCTCATGCCTCTCTGCTAATGTGTGTACGTGTGTGCATGCGTGTGTGTGTGTGCACATGTGTGTGTGTATGTGTGCACATGTGTGTGTGTGCGTGCACGATGCACACGGCGCGCATGTACCTGCCAGTCACAATAACAAGGCAGAGAACAGAGTGTCTTTTGTAGGGGAGCCAGGGCGACCTGCATCCCTGTCGGGCTCCGGCCCCTATGAGAGAGACGAGCCCTCCCCCTCCGCTTGCATCTCCTCTGCCAGCCGAGCGGCCGGCCAGCCAGCCGGGGCCTGGCCCGTAGAGGCCTGTCATCACAGCCACAGAAGCATCTATTCATCCCGGCCAAGACAAAGCCAAAAGTGTACAGCAGCCATCCCAGGCATTCCAAGCATCCAGATATCCTCCAGCGATATCATTTTAGGGCTCTTCTTGGGTGCCCCTGCGAGTGGTTTTTTCGCCATTGTCCTCATCCTCTCCTCCTCCCTCTCTCTCTCTCTCTCCCTCTGTCTCCCGCTCTCACCTCCGTCTCCCTCCATCTCTCTCCACCCTCCATCCTCTTGACTTCCACGTCGCAGACTCCTCCGGGGACAAAAGGTCCTCCCTTAACTGGTGGGAAAAGAATGCACGGCTTCCATCTGTTCCCTCGTTGAACTGCCGCCGGGCCGACTTTCTCACCGGGCGCGAGACAATGTGAGGCAACGACAACAGCAACAGGACAACAAGAGGTGGAGGGCCCCGGCAGGAATCAAAGCGGCGAGGTCGGGTACTGTGTGGAAGTCTATCACGGCGTGCATAGCTGCAGCGGCGAGTCATGTTTCAGGAGACGGGGGCCTTCGCATGACTGGAGGACCCCTCAGCTCAGTGGCACATTCTCCACCTGCAGATACCATCAGCCTCCACCTCCCCCCACCCTCTCTCTCTCGGCTCTCTCTCTCTCTCTCCCCCTCTCTCCCACCCTCTCTCTCTCCCTCCCGCTCCCTCTCCCTCTCTCCCTCTCTCTCTCTCTGGGCATGTGTGCTGGCCAGTGATAAAAGAATCAGAGATAAGAGGAAACACAAGTCGCGATGAGGAACACATTGCTGGCAGGAGAGCAGAACAATGCAACCGAGACAAAGGGGGGAGAGTGAGGGGGGGGGGGGTCGGCTGAGAGTAAGAGAGAAGACACAGAATAACATAAATATTAGCGTGAAACTCATTTGAAAGCGAGGGCCGCTAGGAGTCGGCGCTGTAAAGGCATGCATCATTGTTTATTGGTTGTTTTTGTTCTGGGCGCGTTGGCACGGCGCTCCGGTGCTGCGCCACGACACAAAGACCTCGCCGCTCATAAAGCCACACATCCCGCCGGTCGGGTTTCACGTGACATTTGGGGATGTGCGGGAAAAAAAAAACAGGCATCCATGATGAATTAAACACACCGTACCCACGTCGCTGTGCGTTGCACTATATGGCCTTACGCCGCTAGGATACTTTTAGGTATTAAAGATATACACACAGTTTATATACACACACACACACACACACGTTACCCCCCACCCCTCCCCCTCCCGAACCTGTTTTCTAAAGGGCTGGACGACTGAAAGAAGGAGGCGAGACACTCCACAGGGGCACAAAGCCATCATCTGTCCGAGCTCTTTTGGAAAACAAGAGTGGATGTGAATAAATCCCGACTGTTGACAAGGACAGAGAGAGAGAGAGACAGGTGCCACGTTGACACCAGCGACCTCAGGGGACGTATGCATCCCATAGCAGTGTCCTCTTTCAACATAGACCCCGCTGGAGGCTGTGTGTGTGTGTGTGTGTGTGTGTGTGTGTGTGTGTGCGTGTGTGTGTGTGTGTGTGTGTGTGCGAGAGAGAGAGAGAGAGCAGAGAGACGAGAGAGAGAGAGAGAACCAGTCCCTCCACCTTGTGTGTAAATGTAATGTTCCACGCTGGGCGGCTCTTGTACTTGTAATTAGATGTAATTTCGTAATAATAATCAGTCAGTCATTCATGAGATACTGTACTTCCTGGGTCTACAACTGAAAACCGATCGACCGGTCTCAAAGGGTGACGTCAAGGGAAAGACCAAACATCTCACGGCTATGACATCCGACCGCGACTGGACACTCGTGGTCATTCAGAAAAAAAAAACAACAAATCAAAGTATAAAGTGGACAGAACCACGGACGTAGCGGTGACCCGACCAGAGCACCGCGGCGCCCTGCTGCTCGCGGTGCCCTGCCTGCTCGCGGAGCTCTCTCTCCGTGTCGGCCGCCAGTTGTCCCCTCTATTAAATGTCATCTCCGGGCAGCCAGCTCCAACGACTCTCCACTCGGGAGTCCATAGGCTCTTCAAATACCGAGTGGCCGGATATCCTCTCAGTTAAAGAGGCATCTCCCGGGCCGGGCGCAGCGCCGCGGCCAACTGGGTGGGGGTGGGGGTGGGGGGGGTGGAGGGCCACTGGGGGATGTCTTTGGCGGAGCTTAAAAGGCCTGAGGAGTGACATCAGCGTCACTTTGGAGTGGGCACAGTGAAGGGAAGGCTCCTTGGGCCGAGCCGTGAGAGAACCTCAGGAGGAGCTCCCGATTCCCTCTCCCGACCGCCGCGGCCCGACGCCACGCGGGGATGTTCCGACGGCGGCGGCGGCGTGCCGAACAAAGCCGGGGTCGGGTTACCGCTCTCCTGGTATTGGCTGTAATTAGTCCGGCGAACGCCCCGCCCACCCAGCCTGTGTGGTTCCCCCCCCCCCCCCCACCCCCCCCGCAATCCCACCACCGTTCAGTACCGGGAAGCGCGAGTGAGAGACAGAGAGACAGAGAGAGAGAGAGAGAGAGAGAGAGAGAGAGAGAGTGATCCAAGATGATATTCTGGATACAACCGAGCGTTCTGATATCACGTCCCTCCGTCCCGCGTCGGTTCCACCGCCGGGGCGAGGAAGACACACAGCGCCACCGCCCCGCCCCGCCGCCGCCAGCCGCCGCCACCACCGTACGCTTTGAGTGCGCGGGCTGACCGACGGAGGCGAGTGCGCCATCGCGGCTTCGGTTGTGTAATGCGTTTAAGCAGAATTTCCCCCTTCAGCCCAGTCAGACGATAAGTTGGAAACCCGCACGCCGACTGCATTGCTCGGGCTTTTGACGTTGCCTGGGGTGATTGTAGCTCCGGTTATGCAAAACAATAATTATGATGAATGTATGCATCAGGGGCTCAGCGGGGCTCTGGCCCCGGGCAAACCAAGAGATCAGCCCCGGCACGGTCTGGCCCGGCACGGTCTGGCCCGGCCGGGCAGCTCCACATGGGCTGCGAGGGACACTGGTAGTTAAGACACATGCCAGCGCCGTAATGAAAACAAAACAAACCAAAATCGCTTATATAAAAGAAAGGGTTTCAAATTAGCAGGAGAAGAGAGAAAAAAAAAAGTGTCTTGCCAGGGATTTGGTTTCCTGAGAAATTGGCTGGTTTTTTGTCCCCCTGCTGGGAGACGCCAGCTGGAAGCGACAGTACTACGGTCGACTCCAACGCTACAACCTCCTATTTTATCATGGATTCAGGTTTGGACCTCACTGCAGTGTCTTGAAACAAGAGTCATGATCGCCATGGTAACAGCAAAATGACACATCATGCTGCCCTTAAGACGTCAGGCGAGGAGCGTGAGAGGGGCCCGTTGAAGCCAGCAGTGCTGGACCCAACCCTGTCAGGCTTCTTGGAAGTGTCCCAAAGCATCGCTCTGCTCGCATCCCTCTAGGATGCTGAGAAATAAGGTAAAAGATAACCTTTTTCTTGGTTAGTTGGTGTCGTTTTCGTCTCTCTCCCCCCCCTCTCTCTCTCTCTCTCTCTCTCCCTCCCTCTCTTCCCTCTCTCTCTCTCCCTCTCCCTCTCTCTCTCCTCCCTCCCTCTCCCTCTCCCTCTCTCCCCCCCCTCTCCCTCTCCTCTCTCCCCCTCTCCCTCCCTCCCCCCCTTCCCCTCTCTCTCCCACCAGTCCTGTATGACCACAGATGCTCTCCAATGAATAAACGAGCTGCACCCCGAGTCACGTCCAGAGAGCCTTCAGCACCGTGCCCTGGGAGTGACATTTACAAAAGCCCGCCGTAACAGAAGACTCCTGCGGCCGCTCCCAGGACTCTGTTCACCGCCTCAGAGGGCGAGACAGATGGCGGCGGTGGATGTATCGGAGTGGCCTCGCCGCCGCCACCGCCGCTGTCATCAAAGCGTGGAGAAGGGCAGCGCTCAGTGGCACCTTTATGAATGATGTCAGACACAGCCAGACACGCCGGCCAGCGGAATGCAGATAAAGCAGGAGAGGGGGGCTGCAGGTCGCCCGCCTCCACGTGCCGTGTCTCAAAACCTGTCAGGCGCCGCGGTCACGTAGCCCACAGACGGCATCCACAACAACCCGGTAGATAACGAAGGAGTCCCAGTTGTTGTTGTCTCCGACGCCTCAGCCGCTGGGAGCAAACGGCGTAGGAGAGCACCTCTCCGGCACACACACAAGACATGTGACAGATCTCCGGCTCACACTCAGCACCGAATAAATACACCGAAAAAACACCAACAAACAAGCCCAGAATAATAACCGTGTCAGCCGGGAGTGTGCACACTGCCCACAGAAAGATGGGGGGAGTAAATACACCCATCACCATGATACGTTATCATGGTGCCAGAAACCTGCATTAAATGTGCGCGCCCACATACACACACACACACACACACACACACACACACACACTCCCTGATAAACACAGGCCTCAGCTGTGTTAAACCTGGTTTAGTAAAGAGTTCTGCACGGTTCTAGAACAGGTGGATCTACGTCCTCTTCTTGCAACTACACCTCAAACGCGATGTTCTGTTCCAACAACAGGAGTGATCACACACACACACACACACACACACACACACACACACTCGAAAACACCTTCACAACAACACGAGTGTGTGAACGGGACACAGGACTTTCTCCACACCTGGAACGAGCGAGCAGGAGAAGCTCCGACCGAGCATCAGGTTTCGTCCCCGTCTGGACGCCAGAGAACGTTGAGTCACTCTCTGGGGCCTCGTGGAACCCGGCCTCACCCCCCCCCCCCCCCCCCCCCCCCCCGCCAGAGAAAGGGAGGCCTGTTCTACGCGGCCGTGAGCGGCGGAACCACACAAACAACAGAAGGACTCTGGGGCCAGTTCCTCGCGTCTCCACTGCCGCTCGCACACAGAGCCGCAGTGTTAAGAAGCCTGACCTCGCCGCGAACCCCGGATAAATAAGAGCACGGCTGTTTTATCTCCGCCGCCACATCAAAGCGGGGAGCGCGGCCAGCTCACGGGCTCCCGAGGCGTGTGAACGACCTTCTGCGGGCCGCGTCAGCGGTGGCGGCGGCGGCAAGATGCTCTCTGGCCGTCCGGACCGCCGCCGTCATTGAGCCGTCGGGTCCGTGACCTTTGGCGGCACGTTGAGAGAAGCACTTTGTCTCGGCACACTTTACAGTACACACACACACACACACAAACACACACACACACACACACACACACACACACACAAACACGCACACACACACACACACACACACACACACACACACACACACACACACACACACACACACACGCATACGCACACGGCCCTGCATAAACTTAAAGTACAAGAGTCAGGTCTGTTCCACCTGTTGCTGCGCTCTAGAAAAAAAACACCCCGTGGATTATCTGCAGAAGTCTGATAAAAATCTCTGGTGCTGTACCGAGTCCTCGCCGGGTTAGGGTCCAGGTCCAGGTCCGGGTTAGGGTCCAGGTTTAGGGTTAGCGTTCCAAGTCATTGGCACTGATTGCAACCAAGGAGGAAAAAAATTAAAAACTCCTTTGGACACACACACACACACACACACACACACACACACACACACACACACACACACACACACACACACACACACACACACACACACACACACACACACACACACACACACACACACACACACACACACACACACACACACACACACACACACACACACATCCCTCCCCCCTCGGTTAAAGCAAGGGGACACCTCCACCTTTATTTGTGCAGGAGCCGATTTAGCCCAAAGGCCTGCAATTACATCATCATTCAGTTTGGCTGTGCAAGCATATCAGGGCAGAATTACTAAGAGTCCTTTGAAGACATGGGCCCGATCTCCCCTCCCCCTCCGCCTCCCTCTCCTCCTTCCCTCTCTCTTCTTTCACCAGTGACCCCCAGCCCCTCCCCCTCCACACAGCCTTTGATGTTAGC
>JAXIVH010000015.1:6811541-6829041 GCA_036785325.1 Urophycis tenuis
ATAACATTATATTATTACATGATTGTAATACTACTTTATAAGACATTAGACATTATAATAGGAATAGGCTATTTACATTTCATCTTCAGACACTTTAATTCAACCATCCTTAAGCATATATCCATTTTATGTTTGCACTAGAAGCTTTTAAGCTAGGAATACAACTCCTTGTTGAACACACACATATTTAACATAACCCAATGTTGAAGCTTTGTGGGAACAAAATGGACCCTAACTGAAGAACAGATCGCAGCTATGCTTCCTTCTGGAAGGAATATGTGGTTTGTTTACGCCCTGGAGATCTCTCTGCATGCGGTACAGAAGAGTCTGAACAGCACTCTGTGATCAACCTTCCTTAATCATAGCCTTCTGCCCCAAGCACTAGGGAGGGCCCCTGCTTGTGTGTGTGTGTGTGTGTGTGTGTGTGTGTGCGTGTGTGCGCGTGTGTGTGTGTGTGTGTGTGTGTGTGTGTGTATGTGTGTGTGTGTGTGTGTGTGTGTGTGTGTGTGTGTGTGTGTGTGTGTGTGTGTGTGTGTGCGTGTGTGCATAGCCGGGGCGCTGGCTGTATAGTTTGGCAGGCACTGTTTCATAGCCCCACCCTGGTAGTAGCACCCTTTAAAGCTGATGTTCTGGATGAGCGCCTCACCGTCTCTGTGCCCATCTTCACCACAACAATTCAAACTTCATTTGTTCAACAAAGACTTGTTAATGTTTCCTTCACAGCTCATGGTCAGCTTTTCATATCTAAAATGATAAGGATTTTTATAATGCTTAATGTTCACACAGGAAGATTGTAGCAGTACAAAGTTTAAACAATGTAGCTGATTAACAACTACCACTATTATTACTTCTATTATGACTACTAAAACTGCCACAACTGATATGACTACTAGTACTATAATTACTTCTACTAATACTACTACTACTACTACTACTACTACTACTATGATAAAGCAACACAGTGGGACATACAAACAGATGGAAACATACTGAAGCCAAGGTACAGCAGTGTTGTGGTGATACAAGGCTATGGCGTGACTTAATAGTAATTGTGAGAAAATGCTTTATTTGTAGTGATAGAAGGAAAGCAAAAAGCAGCATTTGAACAGCAACTTCCCTCTCATGTACACACTTCTGTCTAAACAGCAAAGCCTTTGGGTTCACACAGGAAGCCTGGACAAGGGGTCAGGGGTCAGAGGTCAGAAACCTACGGTTCTACAGTAGGATCATACATCAAAAAGACTTTGACTCCAAAAGACATTTTACCCAAAATGTTATATAAATGTCTTTCTGGGATACAAAGCTACAAATTCAGCGAACAGTGACAAAGCCTTCACAGGTTTAAACGTCAACATCTATTTACCAAAATCTGCAATCATAGATCGTAAAATGGCAGAAAGGACTGCGTGCCTCAAAGGTCTAATTTGCAATGAAAGAATATTTTCCCTCAAAAGATTAAATGACAGCTCAACTCTTCATTGGCATCGATTTCAAGTCCTGTACTTTTGTCCGCCTTCTGCCAACTCACAATGTTGGCGAGGCAACAGCCTGGCCCAGACGACGGTACACAGAGTGTACTTTGTGGGTCAATAAGAGGGGCATGTCTTTAACGATGAGTCCCTCTGACCTGTTACCGTGACACTGGCATTCCCAAGTCAAACATCATCATCATCATCATCATCATCATCATCATCATCATCATCATCATCATCACTATTCTCCCACACCTCAAAACTTTGGAAACAGGATCGACGTGTGGAAACAGGCTCAACGTGTTCCGGCTCATATTTGGACTGGGTTTGTCACTTAGATTTCTGCGCATCCCATGTGTACATTTCCTTATCAAATATTGAATTTTCATATATTTGGTAACACTACTACTAATATTAGTCGCAATTTGACAGGGATGTTATATTTACCCTGCCATGTTAGCTATTATAAGCACGGACCCTAGTTAACCGAGTACTTCTGCTTTCGTGCACTTCTTCTCGTACTTCTTGGTAAACTAGGAGTAAAGGGACTTACAAACATCCTGTTCTCTCCTCACCCGGAGTCAACAGAGAGACAGTGAACCGTCTCGGATGCTGGTGGGTGACCGGTCCACACGGCTCGTAAAGCTACGTCAACACGCCCGTGTTTGCTCGGCGCTCCCGTTGATACAGGAAGACACGGACTGAAGAAATACAGAGGACACTTCCAGGAGGAGGAAGGCTGGCTGCAAACTTGTTGGCACTGACCTTTTGTTTGCCAGAGGTGGTTTGGAAGGGTAGGGCTGAACCTAAGTAGCCTACTGTGAGTAAGTGGAGGGGACATGCAGATGGCTCAGATCAGAGGGGGCCGGTCGTCCAATGGGCCTGGGACATGGAAAGCATGTCTCAAAGTGATTAATCATTCTTACAAATCCTCTAATGAGAAACATTAACATGGGTTGAGGGTCCACCCCATGATAAGAGATAACCACAGAAACAATCACTTGAGTACTGTTTGATTCAAAGTTTAATGCAAACAGTAAACAAGTGACCAAAACCAATCAACTAGAATGATGTATTTAAATGTATTCAAAAAGTTTTCAGCCGGTTAACAGCGTGGAGACTGTGGGGCTGACTCAAGAACAAACCAAATTGCCCCCACTAAGTTATTTTCTGAACACTGAATCTATCAACAGTGGGGGACGCTGGTAACAAGGAAACTACATTTCCAAGAACAGCAGACGGGGAAGTGTGATGCAATGCCATTGAAATATAGTTACACAGTTACATGGCTCATAATAAGAACCAGGTCAAGACTCAACTCAGGAGTAAATCATTGGATATGGAAACTACTGTTATTTCTACTCTTAAATTGGAAAGTACATATATTTAATAATATTTCCAAATATGAAAAGGGATTTATTGGGGGAAAACACAAATGTTATGTTTATACCAACAAGGCAAATTACATCAGACCAGACGACCAATGGGAGGCCGAAAACGTGCTTGCGTCATAAGCCCAGCGAGCCAATCAGCGTTTACCACGACGGTAGAAAAAGATCGCGAGCACCACCTCCCCTCCCTATAGTAAAACAAGACGGGGATCAGGGTGCAGGAAAAAACCTGGGGTCCCTCTTCTAAACACAAACTCACCCAAACACACCGATACCCCGTCACCCCTCTGCAGCACCCCAGACCCCCAACAGGACTACACCATGGTCGTCGTCACCGCGGGGCCCGGAGCCGCGCACAAAGTGCTCCTGATACCGGGGAAGCGAGGCGGCTCCGGCCGGCCGCTCTCCGCCGCTCCGCCGCTCTCCGCCTCGCCGAGTCCCGCCTCGTCCGACTCGGACTCCGCGTCGGGAGGACCCCCGCTGAGGAAGAGACAGCGGCTCACACACCTCAGCCCGGAGGAGAAAGCACTTCGAAGGTCAGTTTAAAGTCCAAACGGGCGTTTTATTATTATTATTATTTTTTTTTTAACAATTAATTAATCCCTAATATTATCATGATGGTCTATTGGTCAGCAGAAGGGGATACGCCCGACCCCCCCCCCCCCCCCCCCCACCGAATCAATCAATCGATAGATCGATCGTTTGACGTAAAAGCCAGAGCAATGGGGAGAAAAGATCGCCGGCTAATAAGCCGACTCGATGTCGATGCAAATATCTCATCCGGTATCTAGTTTGTCTATTGAAACACATTATGTTGAGAATCTGCGTTGGTTTTGGACTTTAAACGCGAATGTCGAACTCACGAAGTCCAGACCCACCCAGTTCTGGGTCCTGGAGGCGGATATTGATATCCTGCTGGTATGCCTGCGTGGCAGGAATAGGGCCCGTGATTGCGTAATAGCGACCACGGGTCCTGCGAAGCGAAGCAGCATCATGGAAGGAAAGTTTCATGATCCTTTTTTTTTCATTTTCCCCCCACAGGAAACTCAAGAACAGAGTCGCCGCACAAACGGCCAGAGACAGAAAAAAGGCAAAAATGGGGGAACTGGAACAACAGGTCCTTGAGCTGGAGCTGGAGGTACATAAGTCCCCGTCCCTCCTCCAATATTTGCTCTGCATCACAGCTGTTGGTTTCCGTGAAGCAACTGAAAGCTTCAATATTTGTGTCCCTCCGTGCAGAACCACAAACTTCACATTGAGAACGGGCTGCTGAGGGAGAAGAGCAGCGGCCTGCTGAGCGAGAACGAGGAACTGAGACAACGGCTCGGGTTGAACACCCTCGAGACGAAAGACAGCGTAAGGAGAACTCCTTCGGCCAGAACGCCCTAGAACGAGGGCCACGGGTCGGGGGTCGGGCCGTGTTGCGCAACGCTCACACTCCTCTGTTTGGTCCTCAGGTCCAGGTTCTGGGGTCCGGTGGGGACAACACAGGGTTAGGGATCGGGTCTTCTGAGTCCGCAGCACTCAGGCTACGTGTGCCTCCGCAGCAGGTGCAGGCCCAGCACCCCCTAAACCTGAAGACTTCCCAATGGATCCAGATGGTCCTGACGCTGCAGACCATGAGGTGAAGCCCCGCGGGTTTTGCTCCTCTGGTGTTGTCCTGGTATCTTCTGGGTGGAATGTAGGCTCGCACACGGGCCTGATGCGTTTTCTTGAGCGATGTGTGGTAGTTTTATTATTTAATGTCTGACGATGGGGGCCTGAAGGAGACGCAACATTGTAAGATGTCGGGGTGGTGTAATTGAATAAGCTGGCTTTGCGTTGGACTGAGTGAAACCCCCTCAGGTCACATGACTGGCCTTCTCCTTCCCGTACGACTCCATAACCATGCCAAAGGCTTGTCCTCTCCTTGGTTCTTACGGCGGGGGGGTCATGGTTCAGTAGGCTAATCCTCACATTCTCTCCCGTCTTCTCCCCCCCCCCGACAGTCTGATCTGCTCCTGGGCATTCTGGACATCCTTGACCCAGAGCTGTTCCTCAAGTCTTGTGAGCAGGAGTGCGCGGAGCCGCAGGTGTTGCTGGTCGACCGGGGGCACCCACTACCGGCCGCCGCACCTGCAGCTCTGGGGGCCGCACCAGTTAAGCTGGAGGCCCTTAATGAACTGATCCACTTCGACCACATCTACACCAAGCCCGTGGAGGTGGAGGATGAGGATGAGGACCACCACGGGCAGCAGTGTGGCGACGCGGAGAGCGACGCGGAGGTGAAGATGGAGGCGCCGGCCTACCGGGCCACCAGCTACGACGAGGACGCCGCCACGGACGCGGACGACGAGGTGGAGCTGGAGCCGGAGACGGTGTACGTGAAGGACGAGCCCCTGGAGGAGGCCATCCCCCGGGGCCGGCCGGCCCACGACTTCCTGTCGGCGGCGGCGGGCGGCCTGGACAAGGAGGCCTACATGGCGGACGCCTACAGCGACTCTGGATACGAGAGGTCCCCCTCCCCCCTCAGCGACATGTCGTCCTCCCCCCTCTGCTCAGAGAGCTCCTGGGACGACGTGTTCGCCAACGAACTGTTCCCCCAGCTCTTCAGTGTCTGAACCCAACGCCAAAAGCCCTGTTGAGAACCCGGGGGCCCGGTTTGCCCGCTCGGCGGCCATCTTGGTTCTACGCGCTCGCTAGGTGGGGGCGGAGGAGTTTTATAGGGGGGGAGGACTGAATGCGGAGTTCTGTGTTCAGCTCCCGCCACGCTCCCCGCTAGCATTTAGAAACGAGATGGAAACAAGATGGCCGCTCGGTGGCTGAATTGGGCCCGTCAGACGACGGCCCGGTGGTGTAACCGCACCAGGCGTCGGGCACAAATGCATTTTTTTAATCATTTTAAGCACCATCTTAAAGTTAAAAGTAAATCAAGAGTAATCCTTTTTTACTACAGCAGGTCTGTAAAATTGGCGTTGCTGCAGTGACTTGTGGGAGATTGAGTTCCATCTGGTTACTTGGCATCACCAAATGCTATTGTGGCTCAAGATGGCAAAATCTTACCACAATGATCTGTGGCTAAAGGTCCAGTATTTCTGTTAATGTATCTATGGGGGACGGGGACTGATCATATAAATACAAATCTTATTTATTTGTGTATCTTTTTCAGAGTCTTTGTATGTAATTCGTTCGCATGTAAAAATGCATTCTTTAATTTAGTCGCTCTCCGTGTAGTCTTAATTACTGCATTAAAGCATTGCATTCAATTACGTCTCCTTTTCTGTGGCAGAGGGGGAAATGTTCACAAGATTGGGGGGGGGGGATTAATGTACTGTAAGAATGGGGAGATTTTCTCTGTGCTGATTGAGCAGAAGTCAAGTTATTTCTGGAGTCGCATGTGTCACTGTTGACAGTGAGTGTCTACAGAACAAAATGTAGACACTCGCTGTCTAGAGTGTCTACAAGAAACACAAACATGGCGTCCATAAATGAGCTAATTTAGCTCGGTGTAAACAGACAGTAAATGTTTTTGTTGCATTGCCATACCTATACATGTACATACCTACATGCAAGTCCTGAGCTGGTGGCTTACTCCAACATCTGGGTGACTTCACATGTTTGAGATAAAGGGATTGGTTAATCATTCAGACAATGGAACTCCAACTACTACAGTAGAGTCCACTTATAGTCCTGAGGGTTCAAAGGTCATGCAGATAAAAGCGTGACATGTTTATTTGTTCCTTATCTTGTACAGTACATACACACACGCTCTTCTGGGAATGGTAAAAAAAACAACAAGGCGGCCGTTTGAACCGCTAATAATACTAATGCTAATAATACATAATACTCTGCACGAGAAGCAGGGGGGGGAGGGGGTTCTTGGGGGGGAGAACATGAGACAAGGGCTCAATGCTACAGAGCCATTAGAATGGGGTCAGTGTTGTTGTGTGTCTGTCAAGGACAATAGTGGGAATGGGGGGCAGGGCATTGGGCAGGGAGCGGTCACACCTTTTCCCCAAAGGCACCTTCTCTTATCACCACACTGCTGCAGCCTTGTTTCATGCCCCGCAGGGCAGGGCTGTAGCTGGTCCCCAGGCGGCGGTCGGCAGTATGTTAAGCCTTTATTAACGGGGCTGCCCAGTGCCCAGCCTCTCCCAGGACGAGCTGATGAGATCAAGGCCTTGGTTATACGCTCCTCTGATAACAGGGCCCAGCTCGGTCTGACCGCCGCAGGCTCTCTCTCCCTCGGTTGATTGGAATGCCTTGCATTTTGTTGTGGGCTCTCCTTTCAAGATGGCCCCCATGTGCCCGTTAGCCCAAATGTATTCCTGCGCACGGTGTCGCCCGGCATGGCTACAGTGTTGTTCCGTAAACAGGTTCAGCGTCAAGTTACAAAGAGTTCCTTATAGATGGCGTTGACTTTAGCAGCAAACAAAACTTTGCCAGCCACTTAAATGTTTCGTGTCCTTCTCTTTGGGCCATTTCCTGTCTCCTACGAGAGAGACCGCAAAGCGCTGTCTCAAAACCCACAGCTGTGCGAGAGAAACTGAAAAAAATACTTTGAATTTGAGATTTCAGTGGAAAACTTCCTTGTGGCCTTTCGCTTTTGTGTAAAGCAAACCTGTAACTTTGATATTGGTTTTACAGAAACCTTTTGGTTTCTGTAAAGAGATTTTGGTACATGGAGAGTCTCCCATAAATATTTGGGATATATTTGAATATATGTCAAATATAGCCTACATAAAACATAAATATAAAAGTATGATAAAAGTAACATTAAGTAAATTATTCAATGTTTCAATATAATTTAGCTGGTTTAACGTTTAAGACAGACAGTTAAAGGTTTAAGTTTAAGGCTCCATATTTAGACGCCATACTATTTCTCACCGATGGCTACATGCGATGATCGGTGACGCTTCTCATCAAAGGCTTAATTTAAGAGACATATTTAGTTCATATTTAATACAACAATGTCATCACCTACGCGTGGATACGGATTAGCCCCACCGCCCGCGTCATGTTACAACCCTCAGCAGTATTTAAACGGATGGCTAAACCTCCACTGGCAGCTGTCACACGACTGCATGTGCCCACATGTACGAAGAGTATATTTATGAACACGGTTTATCATCACAACATCGCTGCCAGAATCTTCACCGGCGTGAGAAAACGCAAAAAATATAACTCCCGTTTTAACTCCCGTTCGCTCGGGGGTCGGTTTACTGAAGCGACCGCCGTGCGAACACATTGGCGAACGTGCACCCCCATACCCAAGCATGTCGGCGCGCTCGCCGAGCCCTCTCCCTGCTCCCTAAACACCGCGTACTGCTCCTTCGCACCCTGCGACCGAGAGACTGCTCGCCTGAGGGGCTTAAAGCAGTTCCAAAGTCATCTTGTATCTCCAAACATTAGTGCGATTCTCTGTATGTACTTTTAAGACAAACTTTGTCATGTTTACCTTGTTTGACAAAGTAAACATGCAACTGTATTATCTGTATAATCACGAGTAGTATTTAAGAGATTATTGCAGTATGGTATAATTATTATGTGTCATTAAGTATTATTAGTAGTAATAGTAGCGTTACTGTCAATTATGTTTTGTTTGATTGGCTAAATATTTGATACATTCTGCGACCCTCCTCGCAGTGTGGGAGTCTTTCTATTGAAAAGCTTTGAAATGCTGTGAAAGACGACCACAATCTTCTCTGTAAGATTATGGAAAACTGAAAAAAACAACTCTGATGTCATTCAAACACAAATCCAAAGGGGGTGGAGAAGCCCGTGAAAAGCCCAGAGCACATGAGGCCTCCATGGGTGGTTGGGGGGGTCATGTGAGATGAGGCTACAGCAGCCCAGTGGTGATGTGGGACTCTGATGCTGCATCCGAATACGCATACTTGACTACTATATAGTATGCATTTTGTAGTATGTGAAAAATATAGTACGTACGAATGCTTAGTACGCATTGTTTAGTACGGAAATGGTTTCCGAATGCGTACTACCGCCACAGTGTACAACGGTAGGACACTACGCTATCCCACAATGCAGCAGTGTCTGATAACCGAAGAAGAAGAACGCCGCGGAGAAATTTAAAATAAATAAAAGCAGCGATATCAGGAGACATTCGCGCAGAAAGATATTTTAATTCACTAGCAATGACGACAAGACAGAAAAGTTTGAGGTAAATGATCGGAGGTGACTTTTTAATTTTGCCGGCATCTGATCTGCTGCGCACAGAGGGGAAATACGTCATCTCCAAAGATCCGGTAGCGTTTTCGGTGGTGTTCTACGTACGGCTGTATGCGGCTGTAGCACGTACTACATTAACGGGGGGTCAACCTTGATGGCGGCGCGCACGGACGCAGCGGCTTCTAGCTCCCTGTTTCAGTGCATTCTACTGTGTTTCGTGTGTATGTTTCTGTGTGAATGTGTGTACGCGGATGGTTTTAAACGATCCTACACCCAATCGGAACTACGGACTTTAGGAATTACGTGCCGATCGGAACTCACGACTGAGTTTCATCGGACCCACAATATCCCCGAAGATATCGCCAGAGCTCCGGGATCCCCCTGGATTGTTGTCGCCCCCAAACGACGCCGCAGGCGGAGACACCGCAAGCAAAAACGAGGATGTAGAGCGGGCCTACTAGCGAGGCTAGCACAACATCCACACACACCGCCGGTCCCAAGCATCTTCCTGACCAACGCCAGATCCATCGTACATAAGACAGACGAACTGGAACTACTGCTGAATTATAATAATATGATTCGGGACTGTTGCATCATTATCATAACGGAATCCTGGCTTCACCCGCTCATCCCCGACGCGGCCGTCCAGCTAACAACCCGCAGCCTGCACCGCTACGACCGCAACACAGACTCCGGTAAAAGCAGAGGTGGGGGTCTGTGTGTCTATACACACAATAAATGGTGCTCAAACAGCAGAATCAGTTTCACCCACTGCTGCCCGAACATTGAAGCCATCTCCATCGTGTGTAGACCATTTTATCTGCCCAGAGAAATCACTGTGGTGGTGATTACAGCAGTATACATTCCACCAGATGCTAACGTTAGCGTAGCCCTGTCGCTGCTGTATGACACCATCAACAAACAGATGATAGCCCACCCAGAAGGTCTTTTTATTGTAGCTGGGGATTTCAACAAAGCATGCCTCAAATCTGTCCTTCCCAGATTTGTGCAATATGTACAATGTCCTACAAGGGGGGACAATACTTTGGACCATGTCTACTCCAACCTGAAGCAGGCATACAAGGCTGTCCCCTTCCCCCACCTGGACACCTCAGATCACCTCTCTTTGTTCCTTGCTCCGTCTTTCACTACACTCAGGAGGAAAAACAAGCCTGAGACAAAGAGAATCACAACATGGCCAGAGGGCGCACTCATCCAGCTGCAAGACTGTTTCCAGAGCACAGATTGGTCAATATTCGATCACCTGGATATACACGAACGCACTGATGCGGTGCTGTCCTACATCAAACACTGCACAGACACTGTTACTGTGGTGAGGCGAATCCGGGTGTTTCCTAATAAAAAACCCTGGATGAACGCAGTTGTAACGTCACTCCTGAGGGCTCGCAACTCCGCCTTCCACTCAGGTAACAGTACTCTGTACAGTACAGCCAGATCGGACCTCAGGCGCGGTATCAAAGCCGCAAAAACGGAGTACAGAAGGAGAGTGGAGTCGTACCTGGAGGACAACGACTCCCGGAGGGTCTGGCAAGGCATCCAGCACATCACCAACTACAAGGGGAAGGTGTCTGCTGCCATTAACACCGAGGCCTCACTGGTGGAGGAGTTGAACCACTTCTTCGCCCGCTTTGAGGCTACCAGACCAACCACATCCACATCCCCGGTGCCCCACCAATCACACAGCCCCGCAACTCTCACTCTCCAAGAGCATCAGGTGAGGCGGGCACTCAAATCCATAAACCCCAGGAAAGCTGCTGGTCCGGATGGTGTCCTGGGTAAAGTGCTCCGGGCCTGTGCTGACCAACTGGCTGGTGTCCTGACTGGGATATTCAACTCATCCCTACGTCAGGCAGTAGTCCCGTCCTGCCTGAAAGCAGCCACCATCATCCCGGTGGCGAAGAAAACAGCCATCACAGACCTCAATGACTACAGACCAGTTGCACTGACTTCTGTAGTCATGAAGTGCTTTGAAAGGCTTGTTCTCCACCACCTGAAAGCCCACCTCCCCCATAACATCGACCCTCATCAGTTTGCTTATAAAAAGAACCGGTCCACGGAGGATGCCATTGCCACCGCCCTCCATACAGCTCTCCAACACCTGGACGTGCCTGGAACATATGTCAGGATGCTGTTCGTCGACTACAGTTCGGCGTTCAACACCATCAGCCCTGACATCCTGGCCACGAAACTGGCAGCCCTGGATTTTCCGCCCTCCATGTGCTCATGGATCAAGGACTTCCTCACCAACCGGCCACAGGTTGTGAAGCTGGGTTCGCTCTGCTCCTCCGCCCTGTCTCTCAGCACCGGCTCCCCTCAGGGATGTGTACTGAGCCCCCTCCTGTATACTCTCTACACGTACGACTGTTCCCCCACTCACCCCTCGAACTCCATCATCAAGTTCGCCGACGACACCACGTTGGTGGGCCTGATCACGGGGGGCGATGAAACAGCCTACAGAGAGGAAGTACAGGAGCTGGCAGAGTGGTGCGACAGGAACAACCTGTTGCTGAACACCGACAAGACCAAAGAGCTGGTAATTGACTTCAGGAGGCAGAGAGGGGACCACGCACCGCTGCTAATCAACGGTGTAGGCGTGGAGATAGTGGCCTCCTTCAAATTCCTGGGGACCTACATCACCGAGGACCTGACCTGGTCGGTCAATACGACGGCCGCCATCAAGAAGGCCCAGCAGAGACTCCACTTCCTCCGGGTGCTGCGGAGGAACCAACTAGAAGAGAAACTGCTGGTGTCCTTCTACCGGGCCACCATCGAGCCGGTGCTGCTGTACTGCACGACCATCTGGTTCACTGCCTGCTCTGCTGCAGACAGGAAAGCGTTGCAGAGGGTCACCAGGTCAGCAGAAAAAATCATCGGCTGTCCTCTTCCCACCCTGGAGAACATTACCAGCTCCCGCGGCATCAGCAGAGCCGCTAAAATAATAAAGGACCCCTCACACCCCGGACATCATCTGTTCAATCTGTTGCCATCAGGGCAGAGACTCAGGTCCCTCAGGTCCAGAACAAACAGACTGAAGAATAGCTTCTATCCCTGGGCCACGAGGTTACTGAACTCTGCACCTCACCTTCATACCTCCACCTCAAAATAGCAAGCACTGTCACTTTTCATTGTCATTTCATTGTCATTTTATCACTTTATATTTCATCACTTTATATTCATCACTTTATACACTTTATATTTATCCTCAGGTCCCTTTTGTTTTTGTTTTTCTATTTTTATCTTTTATCTATTTATTCTTACCTCATATTCACTCCAACAACCTCATTGTCATTTCATTCCGTTCATTATCATCATCACCGTCATTCCGTATGTGTGTACATTGTTTTCAGTATGTGTGGGCCATATAACTATTTTTATGGCCTCTTAAGTTAACTTCTCCTTTCTACCCATCTCCATTTTTTTGTTTTGTTTTAAAAACAAAAATTTGAATGCACTATTATGGTGGTAGCTGCTGTAATTTCGTCATGTCTTACGATGTGATGACAATAAACCTTCTTGTATCTTGTATCTTGTATCTTGTAAGTAGTAGACACTGAACAGAAATAGTATATACTGAGTATTCGGATGCAGCCTGAGACTCTACGACTCTCTGCTGGCTTCAACTGCTGAGGTCACCTGACCCAAACCAGGCTCCACTACAAACTGCTGGAGGTCAACCGCGTCGGTGAAGTGATCCCAGTCACGATGAAACAAATCCATTTGAAAAAGTTGGATCATGAGTTACAAAGTTGAAGTTATTTATTTTTTAAAGGCCAGTGTTCCGTGGCCTTTTGAAGGAAAATCAATAGGAATTGTAAATAATAACAACATTTAGCACAGGAAGGCTATGCACACACATGCCTACCAACCCACCCACACACACTCACACACACACACACACACACACACACACACACACACACACACACACCTGCACGCCCACACACACACATGCCCACCAACTCACCCACACACACTCACACACACACACACACACACACACACACACACACACACACACACACACACACCTGCACGCCCACACACACACATGCCCACCAACTCACCCACACACACACACACACACACACACACACACACACCTGCACGCCCACACACACACACACACACACACACACACACCGCATGAATATGCCAGTAGCAGCAGGGCTGAGCTACTTGTTATCCACTCTGTGATCTTCCATTGTCATGGAGCGACCTCCACATCACATCTATTGTGTTGTACTTCACATGCAAGACTGACGGCTGAAGTAGAGAAAAAACACTTCTACCTTCCACCAAAACAACTACAAGTGTTCTTCTTTTGTTATGGTAAAAAAAAACAGCATTGAAGCATGGCTGTTTGTAATGAAAAGTGAGGCCTTTCTGGAAAGAGTTGCTGTTCTGAACCCACACAGACAGAGCGCTGCTTGGCTCCCCTCAAGCGGTCCAGGTGATTAATTCTGTGCCCGGTCGCCACAAGACAAGAGCGCCATTGGTCGGTTGGTTACCACCGGCAACAGGCAGCCCTCAGTCAACTGTGAAGTTCTCCGCTGGCAGACCGACGCGGCACCTCAAACAGCAACATCAGCCTCCTGCTGAGACGACAGACGCTTTTCATTCGTATGCGGGGGAAAAAGGTTGATTTGAACCCCCCCCCCTTTTTAGTATCCCTGTAATAGCAGTTTGGTAAGTAAGAAAGTAAGACCCTCAAGATGAGCATTCTTTGAGAAATGATCAAATCTCACGACACAGAGGAGAGAGAAAAAGGCAGCAGAGGGAAGATAATTGAATGATCTTGATCCTGAAGGGATGAAGATAATCTGGGAGGACTCATCCCCTTGGCCAGCTGCCACTCCTATATGATCAGCTCATCACTATATCCTACCCCGACCCTTGAGCCAAACACGCCAATACGTCCCCACCCAAACACACCAATATGTCCCGGTCCAAACACACCAATATGTCCCGGTCCAAACACACCAATATGTCCCGGTCCAAACACACCAATATGTCCTGGTCCAAACACACCAATATGTCCCCACCCAAACACACCAATATGTCCCCACCCAAACACACAAATACGTCCACACCCAAACACACCAATATGTCCCGGTCCAAACACACCAATATGTCCTGGTCCAAACACACCAATATGTCCCCACCCAAACACACCAATATGTCCTATTCCAAACACACCAATATGTCCCCACCCAAACACACCAATACGTCCTGTTCCAAACACACCAATATGTCCTGGTCCAAACACACCAATATGTCCCCACCCAAACACACCAATACGTCCAGGTCCAAACACACCAATACGTCCACACACAAACACACCAATATGTCCCCACCCAAACACACCAATACGTCCTGGTCCAAACACACCAATACGTCCCGGTCCAAACACACCAATACGTCCTGGTCCAAACACACCAATACGTCCACACCCAAACACACCAATATGTCCCCACCCAAACACACCAATATGTCCCCACCCAAACACACCAATATGCCCCCGTCCAAACACACCAATATGTCCACACCCAAACACACCGATACGTCTTGGTCCAAACACACCAATACGTCCACACCCAAACACACCAATACGTCCTGGTCCAAACACACCATTATGTCCCCGTCCAAACACACCAATATGTTCCCACCCAAACATCCATCCATCCCCATCCAGCCCCAGTGGACGTCAGCAGGAGGATGCTGCCAGGCCACCCTGACGTGTCTGCCGGGCCTCATTTCCCCAGACGGTCACGACTCGGTGGCAGCCTGAAGCCACCGTGGTGACGCACAAGGCGTCCAACCCCCCCCCCCCCCCCCCCCCCCCCTCCCCCCAGCGCCAGCCGCCCGGGGCTTAACGGATCGCGGGGCTGCAGGTCGTCGCCGGAGACCAGACGCTGCTGGTGCCGGTCCAGCTACACGGACATCATAGGGGAGGCATGAATCACGTTGTAATGAATGTTAAATGGGGAACAGTTGGAGGCTCTAAGCCCCAGAGTGGGTATTCAACAGAGCAAGAGAGGGAGAGAGAGAGAGAAGAGAGAGAGAGAGAGAGAGAGAGAGAGAGAGAGAGAGAGAGAGAGAGAGAGAGAGAGAGAGAGAGAGAGAGAGAGAGAGAGAGAGAGAGAGAGAGAGAGAGAGAGAGAGAGAGAGAGAGAGATAGTTTTACATTTCCATTAGATGGTATTTTATGAGATCTTTACTCTTTGGCAGTGTAAACGTACGTTTTCCATGCCAATAAAGTACTTTGAATAAAAAAAAAGACAGAGAAACAGAGAGCTGAGAGAGGCAGAGGCAAAGAAAGAGAGAGAGAGAAAGAGAGAGAGCTGGCGTCACAGATTACACACGTCTTTCATCGCCATGGTTTCACTTCCTGTACATGTGGCATGCGTCAGTGAGACACAGGGGGAGGGCGTGAGTGAGTCACCTCCACAGCTACGGTGGAAGCTCAGCCGAAAAGCCAATCATCTGCTCTTTCTCTCCCGTAATCAAAGAGCGCTCACCTTTTTGAACGGATCACAACAACACTAGCGAGGGATAAGCCCGCTGTGTTCTCCAGGAAATGTTTTGACTCGGTGGACTGGATGAGGGCGGGTTGAGGCCCACTCTCAGGCCGGGGAGCAGGAGGGGAATGCAGGGGGACAGCGCTGCAGTAACAGGGAGTACACTACAGTGTTTTGTCTTTGCGGTCTTCAGCCAAGGCCTGGGGTCTGAAGGCCCCACGAGACGACCCGGCTGGCTGCCTGATGGTAATTAAAGGCCACAAACGCATGATCACAGAGCAGGGCGAGACGCACAATCACGCGTGCACGCAAAACAGTTGTCGAAAGCGAAGGGGGGACCGTACAGGTTGTGAAGCACTCGCCCTGTTTAGCTAAACCCCGCCGACGTACAGGGGAGACCTTTGGGCCATGCCTCACACTCCGAACTTTGAAACCGAACCACAAAGGAAACGTAATCGCCTCAGTTCAGCTGACATTTTTGTCACTGTGACCCAATAAATAAAGCAGTTTGAACTTTATTTCCTGCCCCTGGACCAAAGTAAATAAGGGATTTGTGGGTGTAAGTGTGTTTTTGTGTGTGTGTGTGTGCGTGTGCTTGTGTGTGTGTGTGTGCGCGGGTGTGTGTGTGTGTGTGTGTCTGTGTGTGTGTGTGTCTGTGTGTCTGTGTGTGTGTGTGTGTGTGTGCGCGGGTGTGTGTGTGTGTGTGTGTGTGTGTGTGTGTATGTGTGCGTGTAATGCCGGGGGAAGCGAGGCTGAGGTGTGTGACGATGTGCCGTTAACGTTTGCAGCGGCGACGATAAGACGACAACAACAGAATGTTCCAGTGGGCCGCAGACTTTATCGGCCGGCCGGCGGGGCCCGTCGTGGTGTGTGGGGTTCCAGCAGAACCCCAGGCAGCCAGCTGCTGTGGACCGCTGTGCGGAACACAGAGACAACCCCCCCCCACCCCGGGGCAGGAAACCTTCTCTTCACACCCTGCCGTGAATTCTCGCAGCCAGCAGCGGTGGTTTCTTATCTCGCAGGCCGCGATCGCTGCCATTCGCGTTGAAACACACCAACACAAACACACTCAGTGCTAGCGAGACAAGCGGCGACAACAGGTTTAAAAAAAAAAAAAAAAAAAAAAAGTACTATCGGAATAAAATGATCACGTCAAGCATGATTGAGTTGCTGCTACGCATTTAACTGGACTCGTCTCGAAGGCAGCAGGGGATGCTTTAATCCCCCTCACTTACTTTCCCTGTCTGGCTCTCAGCTGCCAAGTTGTTACACAACCCGAGCAGAGTGGAGTGACCGGCTCGTACGGTGAGCTGCAGAGTAAATATTGAGTTTTGCAGGAGGCTTGGTTGCAAAGGAGCCGGTGGAAAGTACTGGAAGTTGACCCTGTACATACAAGAATGATCCCCACTGGACGTCATGCGTAACAACTTTGGTTGTGTGTACATAAATAAAGTCAGAGCTACAGAAAATACACCTTAAATGTTCTTTGAATGCCATTGGCTCAAAATGTTATTCTCTGTGAAGAAAAAAGGACATTTACATGTAGTCATGCAGCAGAGAACGCTGAGGCTGAGTTTGAGGCCCAGAGGACAATGAGAAAATAGCGACTCTACATTTAAGGTCTATTCTCAAAACTTTGATCAACTTTTGGTCAGAGTTTGCTTGATCTTTTTTTGTGTGTGTGTGTGTTCGCGTCACGCTGGCTGCTCAGAGCTTGAACTCAAAGACCCCGGTGAGACTTGCGGATGAATGACTTCTTGTCCTGGTCCCAGTATACGCACACGCACACACACACGCACACACACACACACACACACACACACACACACGGGTCAAGCTGAGGTGCTGGGAGTTCTACTCTGAAACATTCCTGAAGTGAATGTCGGTTAACAACCCCCTCCCCCCTCCCCCCACGGTTTCCCGCTCCTAC
>JAXIVH010000015.1:6834041-6899041 GCA_036785325.1 Urophycis tenuis
CACTCCCACTTTCCCTGATACACTCCCATTTATGCATATATATGAGGCGGGATGCGCAACTTGCCTATCGCCTCTTCAGAGGCAGGCTATTTGCGCATTTACCCCGTTGCGCCACGTTCGTAAATACGGTTCCATGTATTTGCGCCTATTTTACCCGCAAATTACGCTAGAAATGGACGCAATTCTGTTAGTAAATGAGGCCCTCAGAGTGCTCAGGTGACGTCGACAGCGTTGTGGCTTGTTCTACCTTTTGGGACGCCAGTCAGCTGTGTGGGTACTGTGGGTACTGGAGCTGGGTGCTGGGTGGGCTGCAGCTCCTGGGTGCTGGGGGGCCTGCGCTAGGCCCTGGGTCGACGCCACGCTAGCACAAAGGGGACGGACACGTTGAGACACGCTGCATGGGGCTACAAGGTGGTTGTACCGCCGGCAGCTCCCTTCTTAGCTTCTGTGGCTAACGCTTCGCTATCGTCTCATGTCACGGTGACCTTGAGGAAGACCCTGTTTTCACGCAATTTCCCTCAGGGATCAATAAAGTATGTCTGTCTGTCTGTCTGTCATTGTGGGCATGTTGAATGTCATTATTCCTAACATGCATTATTCCTAATGTAACGATAACATTTGGGGACAAACAACTTGCGATAACAGAGCTGGCGAGGCCGGGGCCGCCCAGGGAACAGACGGCATCTATCACAAACGACAGGACCGGAATTACACCCTCAACCACCTGCAGAATAACACCACCCTCATTCTGCTGCACATTCCACGCATAGCGCCTGCAGAACGTGCCGTCTGGATGGGTGTGTGTGTGTGTGTGTGTGTGTGTGTGTGTTCATGTATGTGCATATGGGCGTGTGTATATGGGAAGTCCAAAGCGTGGCTGACAGTGAATGGAAGGAATAACCAGTGAGACTGGAACTTTCCATTTACGGGAAAGGCCGGGCGGCATCTCTCTTGCACGGAAAGACAACTGAACAATAAATCTGACCCGTGCCCGGATGGAGACCAGAGTGCCCGCCTTGCCGGCTGACTGAATAACAGAATAAATAATAATCCTCGTCTTCCAGAGAACGGAGCCGGGGGGCCGTAGCCTTTTACGGCCGCTGGCGACGCTGTTGACCGAGGAGCGAGTGGCCCTCCTGTTTCTCTCTGTGTCCGAGTCACGTGATTTACAACACAGAACCAGGAGAAGGCCTGAGACCGAGCGGCAGCAGGGAAAAGCCTGGCGGTGCGGCCCCGACGAGCAAGGGGCCAACGCTGGAATTTGAGGATTCGGGTCACAGAGAGGCCCTTTGGTAACGGTGGGGAATGTGGTGGAAAATGCTGTGGCACTCTGCTGTGTGCGGGGGGGGGCAGGCTTACCTGTCAGGCAGCGTGTGGCTCTCAGAGCCGTAGAGCTCCTTCCTGACACTGTGCCGCACCGCGTCCAGCAGCCTGCGCAGATCTAGGGGACAAGAACACATTTTGGGGGTCCACCTTATTTTAATAGCGGTGGTATTAGTGCGATGTAATTTGTATGTCAAAGTCTTGGGCTGTACATCATACTATAATACTGGAGCTGGTACAGGGGGCGGTGTGAAAGTAAAACAAGTGACATCTTTAAATGAATTTGACACCCAGCTACACCGTGGTTTTTAGGTCACTTGAAATACGGCCTCACTCCTGTTTTCTGCCGAGGGGGAGAAAAATAGTGATCCAATGGCGCCCCCTGCTGTTTTAACAGCAGTACTGCACAAACAAGTCGTAAAACAATCCGGTCACATTCAACACAAGCTCTCATCATATAATCTGGAATCACAGAAAAAACGCACATGGTAAATAACATTCTATAGATTTTGGATGACGGATTTGAAATTTGGGATTTGATTTGTTGTTGAATGCTTGTTCTACAATCTGAATTAGACCAGGCTAATTTGTATAAAATAAAATAAAAACTATTCTATAACTATTCTCATCTTCAGTGATTCAACCTGATTAAGGTGTTGCCACTGTGCAATTTATCAGCAAAACATTACATGGAATATAGCTGACTATAAATCCTGACAATACACTTGTAATGGAGAGCTGACGATTGCGCTGCGAAATCCTCACCTAAAGGAGTCACCTTCAATGAACACAGTGCGGTAAATCAGGGAAACAATGTAGGGTATAAACACGTGAGGACTGGCTCGTACATCATGGCAGGGGGGCTACAACGGCAGACACTGAGAATTATAACTTCTTCAAATTGGCAGCTTTTAGGACGAGTGCTGAGTGCTTCCATTTTAATTATCCCCATTGAACACCTCGTATTTACCGTTTTTACTGCCAGAAAAGAAAAACATTTAGGGAACAGTAACCTAACTATTAAACACAGACAGAGACAGAGACAGAGAGAGGCACTGCAATGTGCAAACACAGCAGACAGATTTGTGAGCTGTGGCAGGGATAGGACATCTACAGGCTGTCAATCATCCATGTATTCCTGCACTATTATCTGCACCCAGCTGATCAACACAGTCTCGCGGCAGTTCGTGAAATAGTCACGAAATGTAATCTATAGATTCGTGTGCATGGACACGAATTTCCTTTTTTTTCGTGACACTCACCGCGACTTTCAAGCTAATGTATTTCTGCACCACGTTTTTTACAGTTAAATACTACAGTACTCATGAGCCTCTCGATGAAGACACCAGCTAAAGCTAAGCGAGGACCTGCCGCCAGTTCTCTTTTAATGATCTCCTAACCCTACAATATCATTGTTAGGGGTTTGGGTTTGGGTTAGGGTAAGGGTTAGGCTTAGGGTTTAGGGGTTAAGTGAGGGGTTTGGGTTATAATGATAGTTGTGCTGAGTGTCACGAAAAAAATGCAAATTTGTGTCCATGTACAGGAATCAATAGATTAGGACTATTTTGTGACTATTTCACAAACTACCGTGAGACTGGGTTGACAAAGACACGCTGTACATACAGACCCAACACATACCTGTAAATACCTGCTGATCTGTGTACATAGACACGCCGTACATACAGACCCAACACATACCTTTAAATACCTGCTGATTTCTGTACATAGCTGTACAGAGGTGTACATCTATGTACATAGTGCACATAGATGTAAATGTAAAGGTATGTTTCCCATGCCAACAAAGACCCTTCAAATCGAAATAGAAATTTGAGAGAACAAGACAGAGAGAGAGAGAGAGAGAGAGAGAGCGAGAGAGAGCGGCATGGTTGCGGTGAACCAACAACACGAGGGGTAACCATGACAACGAGAAGCAGCAGCCCGGGCCCTCCGTCATCCAGCGGTCACCCTGATTTAGCAGGCCAGCGATGGGGTTGGGGTGAGGGCTGGGGGCGGGGTTAATCTGCTGACTAATTACCCCTTGCTCTGTACCAGAGAGCATTCTGGGAGCCAGGAGGCGAAGTCAGGGGTCAGCTGACTTAGTGCTTCAACCCACTGCCCATCCAGTTTAGTTTTCCATTTTAAACCTGGCAGGTGGTGCGCGAGCCTGTCCCTAGGTGTGTGTGTGTGTGTGTGTGTCCGAGCATGTGGGTGAGCGTGTGTGGGCGTGTGTCCAAGTGTATGCGCATCCAAGTGTATGTGTGTCCCAGTACATGTGTGTGTCCGAGTGGATGTGTGTCCAAGTGTGCAATGTGTGTCCGAGTGCACGTGTCCGCGCGTGCGCGCGTGTGTGTGTGTCTGTGTGTGCGCGAGTGTGTGAGCGTGCGGGTGCGCGCGCGCGTGCGTACGTGCATGTCTACCAGACAGACGTCCCCAGTGCGTCCCGGCGCTGATAGAAACCTAATGGAGCCGAGCCGAGATGAGAAGGATGACGATGCTACCCTCACGCCGCGCGCCGCACCTCGTGTCCGCGGGCCACACACACACACGTCCCACTCAGCCGTGCGCACGCCAGCCGGCGCTCTGAGCGCCACGTTGATAGCACAGCCTGGTGTTCACATAGAGGGCTGTGACTTCGTAAGGGGAGGCGGACGTGGGCGCGCGGACCCCGCGCTCCGTGACCGATGTGATGTACCGCCTCCCTGCGGCGTGTTCTATTGATGTCCGATGGCCACCCCCGACATGTTCTGTGTTCACGGGGTTGTCGTGGAAACCCTTCGCCTCGCGTTTCACGCGGCGGCCGCGACGCAGACGCTTCAACGGCGTGATAAAGACGAGATCGACGACATCGTCGGCTAATCATCCAAATCAATGCATATTTATTGTGCTTTTCAAGACGCACAAAGTGTTTCGCCTAAGTGTGGGTGTGTGTGTGTGTGTGTGTGTGTGTGTGTGTGTGTGTGTGTGTGTGTGTGTGTGGGTGTGTGTGTACGTGTGAGTGAATGTGTGTGTGTACGTGTGAGTGAATGTTCGTGCGGACGATATGACACCTCATCCTTTTCCATCATCTGTCTCGGCTGTCATCCGACCCTAGTCGTCACGACAACCACACAGCAGAACGTCTGTCCTCCGAGAGAGCGGACCGGGGGCCTGTAATAAGGTCAGGGGGAACACCGCCGGGTCCCCTACCCCCCCCCCCCCCCCCGGTCCTCCCGGAGCCCCTCAGCTCCAGCAGAGTGGATTCCAACATCGTCTGATGAGGAGCGTGTTCCCAGTGCACCTCGCGAGCTGTCATCCATCACACCGAATGTGTGATTGGTTATGACTTATGAGGATTATTGTGACACCGAGAAGCGCGCGCGCACGGTGCATCTTTCCACCATGATGCATGTGCATGCGCCCGCACACATACACACACACATGCACACACACGTGCATGCACACACACACACATGCACGCACACACTCACAGGCGTGCACACACACACACATACATGCACACACACACACACACACACGTGCACACACACACACATGCAAGCACACACACACACATGCACGCACACTCACAGGCATGCACACACGCATACATACATGCACACCCACACACACGTGCACACACACACACACACGTGCACACATACACACACACACACATATGCACGCACACTCACAGGCATGCACACACGCACGCGCACATGCGCCCACACGCACACGCGCGCGCACACACACACACACACACACACACGCATACCCACACACACACACACACACACACACACACACACACCTGTTGTTGAGCTGCAGCAGGCACCCTGACAACAAGGACGTGTCCACGAGGGGCTTCTCTGTGCCACATGATGGAAGTGAAAGACCTACTCAGCTCTCTTCCTCGCTGGATATCTGGGCTCACCATCAATCAGGGAGGCGACGCGATGGGACTAAAGCCCACAGCACGTCAACAGCTCATGAAGTCATGTCCCAGAAAGAGCCATAGATTTAGCGGAAGGACAATTGTGTCAAATAAAGGCAATTGTCGCAATGGGCCAAGCGTGAAATAGCGATGCTATCACAGGGCGTGCGTGTTGATCAGCTTAAATGGACAATGTTTGAGGGTCAGCTAACGACAACCGGAGCGGCCGGACACGCAGACACGCAGCCGCGCAATCTCCCCCGACTGGAGCGGGTCCCAACAAAAGTACAAAAGACCCATTCCGCGTCCCGATCCTCGCAGCGATACTTTTTGATGATTAGCTTTTATCGCGGCGTTTGCTGCCAGCGCACTTTGTTTTAATTTCCCTGAGGGAAGACGCTTCCTGGGCGCGTGCCACAGCTTCTCGCCGGCTTATTGGTGAGCCACGGCCACGGCGGCGGCCCCTAACCCCCCCGCTGCCGGCCCGGTCGCTCGGCTGGCGAGAACGCGTCTCGCTCTACGGGGCCTCGCGGCGCCACTTCTGCCGCCAATGAGGCGTGTCCGCAGGCATCGAATGTAAAACGAGGCCATTATTTGTCGTCCAATCACATAGGAGGAAGGGGGCGGGTGTGTGTGTGTGTGTGTGTGTGCCGGTGCGTGCTCAGTGCTCCTGTCGGAGCCCTAAACTGGAGGCGGATTCATCTTAATGATGATGGTTATGATGTTCTTCACCGGTCGGCTGCGGCGGGCCAGATGATTGACAGTGGTCCAGAGTTGACGGTTGCCTAGCGACTGCGAGGACAAAGTTTCCCTTTGCCAGTGTCAAGCTGCACAACAACAAATAGTCACCAGCGACACGACACCAGAGTCCGATGACACACATTGCTCCGCGGGGGGGGGGGGGGGGGGGGGGGGGCGGGCGTCCGTCGTGTGACCTGAGGTCCCGTGAAAGAAGTTTGCGGGGCCATGTCGGTTCGCTTCCCTCCCCCGACCAAACATTCTAGAATCACCAGTCGACCGCGGCTGGTTCCTGTTCTCATTGTAACAGTTGGGGCCGCACCAAGATGGCCGCCTGGAATGCGCGCCACACGGCGTGAACCCCCGGGCAGGGCGACACAGTGTCTGTGTGTAACTTACACCTGGAGACGGGAACGTCCTCCTCCTCCTCCTGCTCCTCCTGCTTCTCCTGCTGCTGCTGCTGCTGCTCCTTCGCTGCTCCTCCTGACGGCTCGGCGTGGTGCCTGGTGGCCGCTTGCTCCCCCTCCTCCCTGGGGCCCGGGGAGGACAGACTGCTGCTCAGCATGCGGGCCGGGGGGGAGGAGGAGGAGGAGGAGGAGGAGGAGGAGGAGGAGAGGCAGGAGGAGTTCAGGCTGAGGGCGGAGGAGCGCTGGAGGAGGTGTAGACGGCTGGAGGAGCCACGGGGGGGTCCGGGCGCCATGCTGAGGAGCTGTGGGGGAGGCAGACAGGTTGCTCATACATATTTGATGTTGTTTTAGTGGGCGCCCGCGCTGCGCTGTGCTGTTTGAGCCGCTGGTACTGAGCGTGTATTTACAGCTTTCAGTGATTATCTGCACATTACATACATTATGCAGCCATTACACACACATACACACACACACACACACACAAGCATGTAAAAGAGTAAATTCCTCGCCCCCCCCCCCCCCTCCCCCATCAGACTCTAAGTGTTCCTGACTCTCCCATCAGACTCACTGTGAGGCTGGGAGGTGACGGCTCTACACAAGCAGCTCTCCATGTCCTCTACTGCCACAAGCCATCACCAGGGAGAGTGTGTGTTTATGTGTGTGTGTGTGTCACGTTAGCTTACGAGCTATGACAATGCTGTATCCACTGTACATGTTTCTCACACACACACACACTCACAGCATATGTTTGTGCACCTGTTCCCATGGGTGTGTGCAGTGGGTGCAGTGTGTCCCTTTCTGCTCTGTGTGTGTATGTAAATGGGTTTAGATGGGGGGGGGCTTCTGCTGACGGAGTAGAGGCTCTTGTGAAGCCCCCCTCAGTCCTCCTGCTCTGCTGCGCTGAGGGCCTCAGCACAGCGCGTGGTGTGGTGACGGTGGGGGGTGTGGGTGATGACGTGGGTGACAGTGGGTGGTGTGGTGATGGTGGGTGGTGTGGGTGATGACGTGGGTGAGGGTGGTGCAGGTGGTCTGGTGGGTGTGCGTGGTGTGCTTGTTGTGATGGGTGTGGGTGACGTGGGTGGTGTGGTTGACATGGAGGGTGCTGGTGTTGGTGTGGGTGTGGGTGTGGGTGGTGTACCTTGGGCGTTGAGACAAACTGCTCCCACTTGGTCTGGACGGCCCTCTCCCTCAGCGCGGCCCTGAGGGGGGTCCGGGCTCGGCCGGGGTCTCTGAGGAGAACAGCGAGCGGCTCCGTGTTCATCGACAGCGGGTGGTCTGCGTCCTTCAGGGCCGCTGCCTCACACACCGTCGCTGGGCGGACACTGTGTGCGCACCTGATGCCTATTTCTAAGATGCACATTTTCCTCATGTATCTGCACGCTTTGTTTGTACACTACCTATATTCTTCATATTGCATATGTGTCCACAGCACCACAACAGAACTTCAACAGAACCATCCGTTAGACCTTGACAGAAACTCAACAGAACCATGCGTTAGACCTCGACAGAACCTCAACAGAACCATCCGTTAGACCTCGACAGAACCTCAACAGAACCATCTGTTAGACCTCGACAGAACCTCAACAGAACCATGCGTTAGACCTCGACAGACCCTATAAACAGAGCCATGCGTTAGACCTTGACAGAACCTCAACAGAACCATGCGTTAGACCTCGACAGAACCTCAACAGAACCATCTGTTAGACCTTGACAGAACCTCAACAGAACCATGCGTTAGACCTCGACAGACCCTATAAACAGAGCCATGCGTTAGACCTCGACAGAACCTCAACAGAACCATGCGTTAGACCTTGACAGACCCTATAAACAGAGCGATGCGTTAGACCTCGACAAAACCTCAACAGAACCATCCCTTAGACCTCGACAGAACCTCAACAGAACCATCTGTTAGACCTCGACAGAACCTCAACAGAACCATCCACTACCAGCGGCTGCCCAAATCCTTTCTGGGGGAAAATTTGATTTAAACCAAGCGAGAGGCCGACCCCCCGAGGCATGAAACACAACAACAGGGAGGAAACCAAATAATCCCCTCGCTTAGTTGTGGCCCCCGCACACTTCTCTGCCTCCCTTCCTCCCTCCTGCCCGTATTCAGACCTTCCCCGGCCATCCGTCTCCCGTGTTAATAATTCAGGAGTGGCGGGCGGCGGCAACACGCGGGCCCTGTATTCTACCAGGGGCCGTTGTGTTGAGGGCGCCGGGCCTCGTCTCTACTTTATGAAGTCATCCGTCCTCCGCCGGCTCTGCTGACGCCTGCAGAACCGGAGCTTTAGAATCACTTTCCTCTAAGCGCCTTTTATTGCCGCCTCAGACACCGGGAACAACAATAAGAATGAAACGGAGACGCGGGCAACAGAGGACGGGGAGAGAGTGTCACGCCAGAGATTCACGGTAATGGAGGAGGAGGAGGAGGAGCAGCGGATGAAGGAGGGGAAGGCGAGAGGACACCTCCAGGAGCAGAGCGGAGGAGAGGCTCGCCTAATGAAGTCCCGGCGAAGAGGCCGTAACTCTGCGCCGTTACCGCGGTCCTTTAGGTGCTGGCGCGTTTGTTTATGAACGCCACACGGCAGCCGGGCCTGTAATTACTATTTATCTTCCTCGGCGGGCCGCCGTGAAAGGCCAATATCAGGAGAGCTTAATACCTCGAGAGCCCCAAGATGGAGGATCGTAATCTGTTTTCTCTCATTTTAGAGACTCCATCACACCGCCGCCCCTGCACTCTCTCCCGGCGCTCAAAGGCTTATACTTTTACACTTGATCCCCACCGCAGAGCTGGGGGAGGCCCTGTGACATCCACACAGCACCGCGCACTCATGGTTCCTCGTTCGCTTGATCCTCGTATATATAGACACACAAATAAGTGTCAAATATTAACATGTTAAAACTCAACCGAAGAGCCGCTCCATGCCGTACAGGGGGAAAGGAAAACCTGGCTCTTCAGAGGATCAGCATCAAATCATAATGAATAGGAACAGAAACAGAGTCTTCCTAAATACAATAATGTTAACAGCAATAAAGGGTAAAGGGGCATTTAGCAGACGCTTTTGTCCAAAGCGACTTACGATCAGTACATTTGTGGGGTTCGACATGTGGAGGAAGGGGATCAACGGGATTGAACAGCCGACTCTACGGATAGTAGACGACCCGCTCTGTCCACCCACTCTACCCACTGAGCTACTGCCACCCCAATAGAGATAATTACAGTCAAATATGTAAATGTATACAAATCAACATCTCGTCATCCTAACATATTGAATAAGGACAACGTGTGTGTGTTTCTCCTGGATCCCACGACCTTTGACCCCAGACTTACTTTGGGTCCCAGCAGGAGGTGACGGGGCCGACCTGGCCCGGGTGCTCTGCTCTGAGCGCCTCCAGCAGCCAGGTGAGGCAGCACAGCTGTCGGTAGATGGTCTCTCTGCAAGGACACACCTGGAGGTCAAAGGTCATCCTAAACCACGGGCGCACACAGTCATACCGGCGTTCTTCGTTCTCGGCGTGACGGGAAAACGAAACGCAGAATGCAGGAGAGTGCTTTGGAGCGTAGAGCTAAACATTGCTTAGCATTGGTCATTTGAGTCCCGAAGCCTTATATCAATACTGCAGTATGGGATACGCTTGGCGTTTTTTCCTCTGCTTGACATCTCCAAGGACCACTGGACCACAGTAGGAGCCACCTGTGGTTGGATCCGGCGCCGCGGCCCACCCGGGGTCCCTGCAGGTCCAGCGTACGGATCATTAATCACACGGGGGGGGGGGCTGGTCTGCCTCGGCATCGCTCAGAGCCCCACAACGCCCCGGCGGTCGGGCATCGCGGGGGCAGCAGGATGTCTGAGCACGCTATCCGTCCCACAGCTTGGCTGCCGATGACACCGACGACAGCCTCCCCCGCACGTCCATCAGAGCAACGCGTTCCCTCCCGGAGGCTCCGTGTGGGCCGCCATATGGCCGCCGTCCCCCCCCACCCACCTCCTGGAGGCTGTGTTCCTCGCTCTCAGTACTTCACTTCTCGTTACTAGCTGAGCTCTTTGTGTGGCCGGCAGATAGCGCCCGAGATTAGCATCGCTCCGCCGTCAAGTTAAGAGCGTGGGAGCCGGCGGCTAATTGTCCAGTGACCTCTCACAGTCTCAGAGGGGGGGGGGGGGATGGGACCTTTATTGTGGAGGGAGCAGCTTTGTCAGATAACGATGGGAAAACAACCAACACATTGAAGTCTCGGCGTTTCTTATTTATCCAGCCGTTTCCTGTCGGTGACATTGATTACATAATTCAAACATAGGTCGCAGAAGCACAGCAATTTTTACTGTAAGTCGAATTATAGTTGTGAGATTCTGAGAATTGTTGTGATGGCATCGGGATATGATTGGCAATCGATCGGTCTCCAGACCCATCGCTCTCTCTCTCTTCCTGACACACCAACCTGCATGCGCGCATGTGTGTGTGTGTGTGTGTGTGCGTGCATGACAATAACAATAGCACAGCATTCATACAAACAAGTGTTTCCCTTTGAAACGCAACTCTTTCAGGTGTATGTACACAGCATTGTCAGGTACACCTGTGTTTCAGTCACCAAAGACGCCTTTAAAGCCCCCCTCTCCCCCCCGGCATCAAAGTGGCCCCTTCCTCAGAAGGGGGGGGGGGCGATGAAATGAAAGCCCGGGAAACGCTCCTCATTCTCAGATGTATTGCATTGGAAATGTCAGCGCCGTGTGTTCGTTTGTTCACGCGTGTTTGTTCTCGAGTGCGTTTGAGGCGTGTTGGCGTGCGTGACGCAGCACGCAGGTAACCGCGAGACAGCAGCAGCTTTCCTCATCAAAAACAGAGGCACTCGATCGCAGCGCTGAGCGTCGGAGAATCTGAAAACTTTGTAAACATTCGATTGATCCGGGTGGGGGGGGAAAGAGACGGCAAGCAGGCGAAATCAAAGATTCATTTGGAAGCAAAAGCCATGGAAACCACTTCTGAGGGCGCAGTGGTGCGATCAAGACCAGCTGTCTCATGAGCTTCTGGTTTGTAAGTCCGGTTTGTGAATGTTACATTCATCCGTTCATTATTGACGTATTCATGAAAGCGCTTCAAATGGACCGCTGAGAAGCTGCAGCCTTTCACGGACCCTTCGCAGACGAAGGACGCAATCCCGGTAAAAACATTCCGATAGCAGCATCCTCAAACAGATTTTATATACGTACATTATTATATACCACTCTATAATGCCTGTCAAGTCAGTTATTTAGAAATCCAGTAAGTGTCAAATGGGGGTATGGCATCGATTTCAGTTCTATTCTCCATTTTGTATTATCATTTTCTATTTTGAGCAGAGCTATCGTCCCTGGGGCTGAATGAGGTACTCAGTGTGAGGAGGGTGTGAGCAGGGTGTGAGCAGGGTGTGAGCAAGGTGTGAGCAGGGTGTGGGCGGTAAGGAACACCAACTCACAGAGGCACCTCGCTGATCAGTGGCGAGGTCAGGGAGCGGTGGACGGGGGTGAAAGGTCGTGGCGCCTGGGCCCTTTTCTTTGGAGGCCTCGGCCGCTGCACACGTGACACTTGTGAGGGGCCCCTGGTGAGACGCAAAACAACACAACACAGAGTTATACACACTCTGATAGATCACCAGTACTATGTACACACTCTGATAGATCACCAGTACTATGTACACACTCTGACAGATCACCAATACTGTGTACACACTCTGATAGATCACCAGGACTATGTACACACTCAAACACAGCTCCAATACAGGGCTGTCTGTCCAATACGCCGCCCTGGTGGTGGAAGGGTGACGGTTCGGCCCACCGTTCACTGAGCCGGGCTGCAGAACCCCCCCCGGGTCCTCACCCGTCCCAGCCGTCGTCCGAGTCTGACGAGTCGCAGGGGGGCCGGGGCGCGGCCTTGAGCTGCTCCTCTCTGCTCCTCCTCCTCTCCTCCTCCTGCTCTCGCTCCTCCTGCTCCTCCTTCAGGAGCAGGTGAAAGTAGCACGTCCCCTGCTTCACGGCCGACGCCAGGCGCCTGGGGAGCAGGAGAACCAAGCGAGGAGTGCGGACTCAGAAGGAGAAGGGCGCGTCGCGTCACCTCTCGCATCCACCGGCGCTCTCCGCCCCCCCGACGGGCGGGGGGCTACGGACGGGGTGCAGCTGTACGCTCAGGAGGTCAGAGCGTCGTAGCCCTGCGGGTACACACTCACACAACGCACACAGCCCTCAGGGGCTACGCACTGCAGCAAAGGGAACGGACGCGGTTTTGAAAGAAGTACCTCCCACTGCACTACGCTGCTGCATATGTAACATACTGCCACTGTTACTACTAATACTACTACACTGCTGCATTATATGTAACATACTACTACTGTTACTACTGCTAGTAATACTGCTACTACACTGCTGCATTATATGTAACATACTACTACTGTTACTACTGCTAGTAATACTGCTACTACACTGCTGCATTATATGTAACATACTGCCACTGTTACTACTACTGCTACTACTACACTTCTGCATTATTTGTAACATACTACAACTATTACTACTACTACTATGACCACTACCTCTACTACTACTACTACTACTAATACTAATACTATTACACTGCTGCATTATATGTAACATACTACTACTGTTACTACTGTTACTACTGCTACTCCTACTGTTACTACTCCTGTTACTACTCCTACTGCTGCTGATGCTACCGCTACGCATTATAATAATGCTAATAATAACAAACACCAACAGATATAATAAATTACCTGTCAGGCGAAGGCGTCTAATCGACAGTGTGTGCAAATTAAACATTTGTGATATATTATCTCTCTCTCTCTCACACACACACACACACACACACACACACACACACACACACACACACACGTGGGGCCAGCCAGACTGTAATTCATCCATTCACAAGCAGAGCAGAGCAGCCCGTTATGGGCGTCAGGTGACACCCTGGCAGATGAATGACTTCATTATGTCGCTTTAGCTCCCGACCATAACCTTTCCCCAAACACTGCGCGCGAGCATACTGCCCGCTTTCCTCACCCCGCACGGCTAATTACCCTCGCGTTAATGCTGGCTTGGAGAATGGCTGGAGGCCCATGCCCAACCGGAACAACACACACACGCACACGCACACACGCACACAAACACACACACACACACAAGCACACACACAAACACACACACACACAAGCACACACACTCGGTTAATAAGCAACAGAACAGAGAGACCCGGTCAGCCAATCAGTGGCAGGATTCGTAAGATGCTCAAACCACCTTGGACCAAAGACCAGCATGACTTCTGAACACCAGTCCCCCCCGCCCCCCCCCTGCCCGGTTACTATGGTTCCCAGAGGAACTGCTGTCGGGCCCTTCAGCTGACTACATGTCCACCCTGACGTAGAGTGAGCGGTAAAGGACAAGCCGCGTCCAGATCAATATTACCTTATCATGACCTTCTCCTTAAGCAGCCAGAGGGGTGAAGACTGAGTATGGTGGGGTGATATCTAGTGTCCACGGTGTGCGGTACACATCACCACCAGTGGGTAATCCATACATATTTTGGCACACGATGGCACTGAATACAAGGCGCAAAACAAAGCACCCACCTTGACCGGTTCAATTCTTACCAGCTATTTTCGATGGCAAACAGCTGCCAAACCCAGGAGGAGACGAAGCACTCCATGGCTGCACAGAGAGAGCACCTTGATGCAGCAGGCTTGAGTTTTTCAGCAGGTTTAACATACAGTATACTCTATGTTCTGCCTCCACAGAGTTTGTTTTAGTGTGTGTGTGTGTGTGTGTGTGTGTGTGTTTCAAGTTTCCAGCCGTTTATTATCAAATGCGCAGCATCACTTACAGTCAGACTGTACAATGAGGCGTATTGGAAGTGGCCCGTTCCAACGTGGAAGGAAAATCAGAGAAAAAAGTAATAAAATACAATAAAGTACAATAACACAGTAAGTAAGAGCAGCACTGGAGAACGAAATAAAAGCAGCCATTGAGAATGAAATAAAGCAGGATTGCGTGTGCGTGTGTGTGTGCGTGTGTGCGCATCACAGCGACCTTGACTGAAGCGTGGCTCATTCAGTCAGCGAGTCGTGGTACAGTGACTCTCCGTGCGGGCTCACAGCTATTGTTTAGTCAGGACCTCCTCCGTAGGCTTTGTGGCGGGCAAACAGACCTGTTGCCACCGTACGAACCAACACCCCCCCCCCCCCCCCCCCCACTGCTATGCAACACACAACAACGACAGAATACGATGACAGGGGAAGGACAACGTGGAATCAACGGGGGACACATTAAACCACTCCGCCGAGGTAAATACACAAACGGCGGCAGGCAGACGTGGCGAGAGAACAGCCGCTCCAGCCGGTTAAACGTGGGCTGAACAGAGCTTACACAGCGCCTGCTCCCTCGTGCGCGCCACTTGATCGGGACCAGAAGCCTCTTTTGCCTTAACAGATGCACTCACACACACAGAGCCCTTGGGTGGCAGCCTGTTGCCAGGCAACAAAAGAAATTTGGAGTTTTTTTTTGTTTTTTTTTTGATAGGTGAGGCATTGACTTTGACAGTAATTACATACGGCAAGCCTGTTGTGCCAGAATTCAAATGCATTCATGGTTGCCTTTCACTGACTGGCAATTGCACCGGGCCCACAGCAACCTCGTTAAGAATCCCAACCAGGACGCGGGGCTCCTCAGACGCCTGACGTCGACACGCTGTCCGCTGAGCCACGCTGGACGCTTCACCGCTGTGTGTGTGTGTGTGTGTGTGTGTGTGTGTGTGTGTGTGTGTGTCGTGTGTAGAACTCATTAGAGTCAGGCGAGTTTCATCGCAGAACCGCGGGAACCCCTGCACGCGAGGGTAAGACGAACGCAAAGAAATGCCGCGCATGTGTGTTGGCAAGAACACAGCGTGAGGTGCATCACTTCACATGAGGCCAGCCAAACCACAAAGAGAACGTTCAGAAGGAATATAAAAACAAAGGAAATTAAACCATGTAAAGAAGCTCCCATCATGATTCAACCGCCCCGTGATACAGCGACAGGCCTGCGATGTTAAGAGTTTCTAGTGTCTGCAAAGCTTGGCCTGCGGTGACGAAACCAGAGGTCTTCCAAAACCATTGGGGTGTGGACACTAGAACCGCAGTGAACGGTGATATAACAGAACATAATAAACCGTGGTGACGCTCGGGGGGGGGGGGGGGGTTCAGAGCACTCCAGACTCCGGGCACAGCACAGCGTTCAGAAGAAGGGCTGTTTGGAGCGGTCAGGACAGGCCGCTCCACCCTTTAGATGGAGCTCTGAACCCCACCATCCGGGGAACGCATTGGGGAACGCATCCGGGGAACGGCGATTTGGCCTCAAGGCGACCTGGTCCCGGCCGGACCACATCCCTGCAAGGGCTCACTGGGCGAGGCGGACAGCCCGCATTCGGTGTGCGGAGATGTATTTCCGAACTGTGAATATCACAACCTTTTCTCTGTATGAACAACGGCATGAATAATTCAGCAGTCAGAGGCCTTTCCAGACCGTCAAGAATGTCAGACCCTTTCAGCACCAGAGTGGCTGTTGTGTCTACATCACGCACACGCGCACGCTCGCCCACGGCCGTGCACGCACGCGCCCGCGCACACACGCATGCACACACGCACACACACGAACAGATGGCAGAGATGGCAGCAGTGAGCAAACTATTGTGGTTGTGCATCCGACAAAATGACTTTTTCCCTCCACAAAGAGAGAGCATTGAAATGTTTTTTTCAGAAGCCATCGGCCAAAGGACAGGCTGCTGGGTCTTTATGTGTCGGGAGATTTTAAAGTGGCTCCGTGACCCTCAAAACAATGTGGTCGTTTGCTGGAGAAACCGAAAAAAAAAAAAAGCGGAGAAAATCTATCGATGAAATGATTTCCCCGACTCACGAGCAGACTCACCTCGCGTGGTCCAGATGCTTCCGAAGCACGCGCTGTCCCCCCGCGTTCCCGCCAGGTGGCGGGGGTTTGGCAAACTCTGGAATGAGGAACAAAAATAAAATGGGTGCAAATTATCGAAAACAAAAAGGGACCTTAAAAAGCCGAGCCGGACATTTTTGCTGGCACACTTCGAGAGGCTTTTTCGTCGACAGCAGAACACTCTGCTGGCGCCGGCTCCCCCCCCCCCCCCCCCCCCCCCCCTCGCGCCAGGCCGGGCGCCGGGCCCGGGGAGAATACTGTGTCTCTGATGTGACATTGCTGCCTGAAGACGACAGACAATACGGCAATTAATTCCCACCTAGTTACGTGCGCCGAATCACACACTCCAGCGGCCCTTCCTCCTCCTCCTCCGACATCAGCAGGTTGCATCAAACGCCGTATGAAAAAACGGCCGCTCGGTTCCCCGAGTGGTCATGGAAACATGCCAGGGGCCAGCAGAAATTACGAGGACGACTTAATTAGTTGTATTATCTGATACACACTTGGTATTTCTGGTGCAAACACGTGAATGGTTTTAAACCTGCCCTATGTAGCTTTTCCCATCGCCCACCTCTAGTCGCTGAGAAGTTTTCCACGGTGGGTGAGGGGGGGGGGGGGGGGGGGCTGGGCAAAACTCGACCGGAGCGAAACAATTTCAGGAGAAGAATTCCCCGGACGCATCCACATAGTGCAGGCTTACCACGTAACGATACCAATTCAATTCAACACCCAGAAACACCGCGTCAGGTTCTCATCTCATGTGGCCGTCTCAGGTCTGCCCCCCCTGGGCTGATCCCGGGTCAGCCCGTCAGGTGGAGGGGAATGAGAAAGGAGCCAAAACAATTGAACGTCACACCTTTCTTCCTCCTGCGGAATCTCGAGGCTGGCCGCGACTGGGTGGGCCGTCTCTGTGCGGGGTGGTGTCAGCGCAGGCCTGTGTGGAGGGTGTCAACGAGGGTGAAGATGAGACAGGACGTGCCTTGTTTATCACAGACCTCTACCGCAGAAAGTACAGGACAGTGGTAGAATTAAAAAGATGATCAAAATTATCAATAAAGCTACAAATACACAGACAAGTATCCACATAATAGTTAGTAGTTTGTAGTTAGGAGAGGGAGAACATGTGTAAGAAGTATACCTCCAGGTTGCAGTAGATTAAAACAACCCCATTTCGACCCAAATTAATTCCTCAGCATCTGATATGGCTGATGATACGGTTGGCAACGATCGACTGGGTTTAATTATTTTCAAACTCTGTCCTCTGATCAACATCAAAACACAGATCAGAGGCTGTGAGGACGATGACATTTCTTTTTTCCATTTCCAATTCATGTGATCTTTTTCAGTTTTAGAAATTCAAAACATGATACATGATGAATTAGTGATCACTGAACAATTCACTCCGTCGTGTCTTCTCATTTCCACCCACCCGCCGAGAGTTTTCAACGGCAAGAATAGTTTTTAAATGAAGACGCATGGCCCATGCCACGGACAGGTATTGACATCAGACCAGACTGAACGAGCTGCTATAAGCCCTGACATTCAAAGGACACTGGAAACCATGAGATTGTATATTTCACTCTGAGACGTGTCACGGACCGTCCCTGCAACACGTCTACGCCCCTGAGTCGCCCCTATCTGCTTCATCCTCCTCCTCCTCCTCCTCCTCTCTTCCTGTCCTCTGCGCGCCTGCTTGTTGAAGGATGGTCTCATCTAATACTGATGTCAGAGTCATGCGGGACACTCCAGCTCCTCAGTGCATGTGAAGATGCGCACGTGAAGACATATCCACTGCAGATGTGATGTCTTTATGACAGAGAGCGATCAGAAAACAAAAAGTCGTACAACTAGTTTGTACTGAAACGGAAAACTACCACAGGATTATTGTGAGAGCAGGGAGCACCACCGTTATGACAGCAATTCTAATAATTTCATGAGCAAAAATGTTAATTATCTAGGTGAAGTACATAGTCTATCATCATTATTCAATGTCCTTAGTTACCTTAAAAACTTCAATGATTACGAGTGAAAAATACATCCACAAATATAAAAAGGTTGGTCCAATTGTTCTACCGTGCCACCTCCGATCGAGCCCTTATTGGCTGGCCAGCCTGTCAGTCAGCACTGTCTGACCCACGGGGCCAACCCCCTCACAATAAGTGTGATGAATGCAACGGCCAGAGGAATAAATCATCCATTTGACATTCCATTCCCATTGATGCATTGGCTTAGCCTGGGAATTCCCATGCTGCTTTGCGCGCGATTTCATTCTCACTGCAAAGACAGCCTGGAAACCACCGCCCTTATTTTCCCCTGAGTTAGGGAACCAATCACAGAACGGGGGGGCAGCAATACGATGACGACGTCTATGCACGACACCGAAGCTTGTAGCGTGTTAATCCAACATGGCAGCGGACACAACGTTACCGTTCGATGCAGCTTTAGAAAGTGTATTAAGTAGCTTTTGTAGCAATTTATTTAATTTTAGTAGCTAAATTTAAGTAGCGATTGGCTATGAATCGCGCGCAAAGCAGCATGTGAATAACCAGACGCCATTTGATAGACATTCGTAGCGCCCAATAAACGGCTCTAGGCATTCGTAAACCACGCCTCAAATACGAGAAAATGCACAACTAGTTCCCAGACCACCATCTCATCGAGATGTGGACGCGTCAGCCAGGCTAGCATTGGCTGGTAATTCCTCGCCAGACTGCTCAAAGCGTTGTGATTCCCTATAATGGAGAGAGTGCAGAACCACAGGAGGGGACCACGATCATCTGACAAATGACCGTAGTTACGTTTTATTCTTATTAGTTCACATTCATCACTTTGGAAGATAAGAAAACGAGCTCTCCACTCATATCGAATCGGAGTTCAAAACCGTTAAACAAGAAAAAGAGGGTTGTCAGTGGGTTGAGAAATGGCTATAATAATAATAATAATCCATGATAATAATAATAACAATAATCTGGGTCGAGTGAGGTCCAGTCATCAATCGGCGGATTATTTTGATAGGGCCTACACGTTTTACTTGGTGGGGCTGACGTCTCGGAGAGCAGGGGAAGGATAAAGGATTTAGAGAAGATCAAGAAGACTGCAGGGCCCTACAGCGACAGTGTGGGGAATATCTCTGCCCTGACATGATAGTCCGCACACTCACAGCATGCATTTGGTGCACGCACACACACACACAGACACACACACACACACACACACACACACACACACACACACACACACACACACACACGCAGACACACACACGCACGCACACACAAACACACACACGCGCACGCACACACGCGCGCACACACACACACACACACACACACACACACACACACACACACACACACACACACACACACACACACACACACGCGCGCGCGCGCACTAGACTAAAAATCAGGCCTATAGATGCGATGGCAAAAACTAAATATCCCATAGCGACGTAGACCCTGACTGCGCATTGGGTCAACATCCAGGGTGGTTTCTTCTTTCGCTGATTGATTGTTGATCGTGCATTGAAATGAAGAACCTGTCACCGAAACGTTGCAGTACCAGGAAACATGGAAACGGGAGACCTACGATACAGACTCAATACGTTGACTTAAGTCTTGCGGACAAGTGAAGCGCACACATGTCAGGGTGTCGTTGAGTCTAATCCATGAACCAACAGCCCATAATAACACAAATCACTGGCCTACCTCCTCCACATGTTGTCCTACGGGCTCCAGACAGACGGGGTCTCCGACGGGCTCACAGGGTCTCGCAGGGTCTGAGAGGAGGAAGCCCTGGCGGCCCCATTGCAGCTTCCTGCGGTTGTACTTGCGCATTGAGGGTCGCTCTGGGTTCGGACCACCCGGTGCGTCGCTCTCAGATGGTTTTGGATTCGGAGTGGGATTTATTAGAGTGAAATCCTGCGGGTTTAGTGGGGGGACTTGAAGAGCCATGATGGCACAGAGCGCCTGCAGCTGGAGCTTTAAGTTTTGTTGAGCTCTTTTAATCTGACACTTCAGGCTCTACATGGTGGGGGTGGTTGTTTTTCACTCTAAGCTAAAACTTTACTTCTTATCTTTCGGCACTTTACGTGAACATCATCCAGAAACTCAGGACGTCCTGCTAGGTGTGTGTAATTGTTTGTCTTCTGTTCCCCTGGGAACGAGGGGCGGTTCACTTCCGGTATCAGCAGCTATCCCTGGAGGCAACCAAGGGAACAGCAGCAGCTATTGTATCCCCCAAATTATTAGGATATTATAGGCTAATATAAATACATAGCACAATTAAATGGAATAAAGTGCTTATTTTGTAAAGGTATTTAAGTCAAACGTTTGTGTAAAGTGTTTTCAAGCCCACGCAAGCCAGATGGTTCCATCAGACCATCTTTGTTCACATCGGGAGGACCAGAAGGATGGTCATAACCAATCTTTTCGACAGCTCCAGCAGAGACAAAAATCCCATTTTAACCTCTTGGAGGCATTGTCTGTGGGCAACGCAATCACACAAAGTGACAGAAACATCTGTTCAATCGGTGTTGTGCTCCGTTGGACAGTAGATGCCAGGATCTGGGGGTGCAGGGCTCTATAATTGAAAAACACTGACGAGTCTGTCACACTTGATAAAATAGAAGGCAGTAATAGTCCTCACGAAAGCGCCCAGCTGAAGAGAAACGAGTGAGAGGGCTGCGTTGGTTACGCACTCAGTCAACACACACTTGTGCTGAGATGTTTCAGACAGCAGTGGTTCCCAGCCCCGGGATCCCCTGCACGAACTGACTGCGTAATGGTTATCCACGCACCTCAGACGCCCACCACCACCACAGCGACCCCCGAGAGGAGGGAACGTGGAGAGAGATGCTCAGGTGTCACGATGACGTCACCGATGAAGACCGATTGGGAGGATGGTGCTGAGTGAGGCGTGGATCGTCTCTGGGTTTGCGCCGGGAGACGTTACGACATATAAATCACGTATCAACCGCTGCGGTCAACGTCAACTATTTGCCATCATCCCTTTAAAAGTTAAAAATAGCCGACACCTAATTACGGCTTTCTCCCTTCTCCGGGCCAGCAAGAGGTAACGGCCTCCCCTCCACACCCATCACCCCATGCCCGCATTCCCGTCCCATTGCGTCAGAATTAGCGCTTAATAAATCTAGATTAGACAGGAGGTGTATATAAAGACCCTCCCGAGATGTCTTCGGCCCGCTGTTCTCCGCTTGTGTGTAAAGCCTCACTTTATCACTGTCTAACAACTAATTAAAATTTACACTTTCATTGCAGACGGCTTTTAACGGTAACCTCAGTTTTCAAAGTGTGCTTCCATTTTGAACCCTATTGTCTTCATGCATATTTAATTTATTATTTTGTTTTGTCTTTGGAGAACTTCTTGAACTTCTGAGGAACCATGGCCGACCAGGTAGAGTCAGATCTTCGTGATGACACCAAGGACAAGAACTTCTGGTACCCCTTGAGGAAATGGTGGAGGCCCTATTGGCTCTTCAACCAGGACTTTGGCCAGACACCCATCCAAGACCCCGTGGACCTGTGGAGGGGGATGGACCTGCTCCAGAAAGGGTGGTCCTCCGGCCGGCCCTGGCCAGAATGCACTTCCTCTCCGCTCATCGTTCCCCTTCAGCCTGGGCCCGGGTACGGTGGACCCCCAGGCCCTGGCGGGGGCCAGGGGGAGCAGTACAAGTGGAGGGTGGTGCTGGACGTGGGCCACTTTGCCCCGTCAGACATCTGGATTGGCACAGTGGACGGGGTCCTGGAGATCAGAGGTACACAGCCACGCCTTCCAGGGCTTGGAATTCAAGCATCCCATGGCCATTAATGACTCCTTGTTCGTCCTTAATTAACGTATGACAAATAAACTTGAAACACTGAAGATAGACCCAGCACGGGTTTATTGACATAGCAATCACAGAAGCAATAAACACTGTTTGTACCCCTTCGTCAGCTTAGGCAGCTTAACCTAACGAGACAAGGAAGTAATGGGAGTAAAGCAAAGTGTTTTACTGTGTTTTTTTCTGAATTGTTCTTCTCTACGTTCATCCCAAGGCAAACACAAGGAACGGCAAGACGAGCACGGATTCATTGCAAGATGTTTTACAAGGAAATACAGGTACGCGTTATAACATGAAATATGTACAAGCTATAGAACATCAAATATGCATAAGAGTGAACCGTAATATATATATATCTCTTTATCCAGCGTGGTTTATGATGTTACCTGTGTTATTTCCAGGCTGCCGATAGGTATTGATCTTTCTAGGATCACATCAATACTTTCTGGGGATGGTATCATGTATGTAGAAGCTCCACTGACTGAATTCACTGCCCCGGCTGACATCGTCATTCCAATCCAGGTCACAAAGGAGTCTTTTCCTGGGCAAAACTGCATTTAAACACACCTGAACTTTATAATCAATCCATAAACGAATCATTGAAATACAGCTGTATTGATATCATGGTGACAGTGTTTGCATTCTTCAACATACAGGTAGAGAGGGAAGTCACAGAGGTCAGGCAGGGCGAGGAAGAGCCAGAAGATAATGTAGTAGCCCCTCCAGAGGCTGCACCCACAGCTCCGGGGGACCCAGTGAGTGTCGCCCCAGAGAGCCCCAGAGAGGTGACTGACCACGGGGAAGCATCTCCAGCCGGAGAGGAGGATCAGGCTGGCGGCACCTTGGCTGAACCCCCACAGCATGACGTGGGAAGGACACAGGAAGGACCAGGGGAGGAGGAGGAGGAGGAGAAGAAGGCGGAGGAGGAGGTGACGGAGACGACGAAGGAGCAGGAGCCCCGAGACGAAGTAGCCGAAGAATCCCCGTCAGCAGCTGGACCCGGGGAAGGCCCGGAGAATCTTCCAGAACCCGTGGCACACCACCAAGTCCCTGAAGAAAGCCCAATGAGCTTGGAAAGCTCTGGCTCTCCCCTATCTGACCAGAAGGAGGAGACTGGGAACGCTCCACCGGAGCCTCAGCCAGCGGAGAGCTCCGGGAAGGCTGCTGTGGAGGCCACCCAAATGGAGGAGCCAACGGAGAGCGAAAGCCCCTCGAATCAAGACGTCCCCGGCCAGGAGCCCTTGGCTGTGGACACGGAGCCAGAGCCTCCTGAATAGAAGGGGAGGCCATATGTAATACTGCAACTCACCGTTATCAGACCCGCGACGCGTGCAGTCAGTCACTTCCACGGTTTGGAGTAAGTTTTAGTACACAGGCAGAACTGTGTACCTTCCATTCTTGTGAGAATGAATAAAATGTGGAAAGCTTGTGGTTTTGTATCGTAAACTCATTATCTTACTGTACACTGAACACAATCTTTATTCTGACCAAGGCCTTTCCCTGATACAGAAGAATCACATTTTTGCACTGTAATGTAATACTCTAAATATAATAGTTTTTGGGAAGAACACACTGTGGGGGAAAACACTGGACGCATTGCAGTGCTAGCCCAGAGAATTCTGATACTGATCTTTTAGAATTCATATGAAAAGATAGTCTTGTGTGAGGAACATTGTCCATTATTGAATCAGTTCTGAAATGGTATGGGTCCACGCTTTTCCGTATATCATGTAATAAAACAGCATTTAGTATTTTAATATAAAGTTTGAGTTGGGCGAAAACGTTTTCAGTTGACCCAGGGGCAACTGAAACCGCAGGTCTCAATCGTTGTGCTGATCTACTGGTTTCTTCAGTTTATCAAAAGACAGCAGCCTCCCAGACACACTGAACCTCTGGGCTGTGGCCCATAGCGTGCAAACAGGATACGATGCAAAAAACACACACAGGTACACTGATGTTTAATTGATCAACCAATACAAAGTCGGCAACAGATAATAAAAAGGCAGAACAAAATCAAAAAGCTGTTCTTCACAGACAACAACACATCAATTTTGTATCATCAATATTATTATTATTATGTGTCCTAATGGAAAGAATTTAAGTAATCAAAACACAAATCCAAACACACTGGTTATCCAAGTACAGTTTGAATTAGTTCAGCAGATGTAATTACATATCTTTATACAAACATCACCTTTAGGTAAAACACAGAAATAGCGGTCTTCCATTCCACATCCAGGAGTCATAACATCTCAGCCTGTTCTGTCAAAACTACATCACTCGTTTGGAGGGCCTGTATCTGTTAACCATCATACACATATATTCATGTGTGTGAACTTTGTCTCGATGATCCATTTACATGTTCAATTCAATTTGGAAAGTTACACATATGGGACATCAAGGTCATGTCGGTTAAATAATAAAAGAAGCCATATCAATGCCTCTCAAAGTTGCATAATGGCCTGCATATTTCTCAAGGTACCAAAACTCAAATTCAGTGATAAAGTATAAATCAAACAGAAAATATATTAACACCAGATCTTAAACACAATGCAAGCCCCAGATCTAACTTCAACCCTGTCCTTCAATTGTTCTAGATAGACGTGTCCCCATGGTAATATTGGCCTAAAAGGGAATATATATATAAAATATAAAATAAATTAATGAAACATTAAAGTGACCTCAAAATGAGCTCCATGCATGCACTGACTCCACCATTCACCGCTGTGTATTCCCTCTGCTCCGCACACCAACACGTTGACCGCGGGCCTCCAGACAGGCCGGCCGCGCCGTCTGTTCCCCGTCCGCATCGCGGCCAGAGAGAAATCACACACCGGACACAAAGGGAGACTCGACGCGCTGTGTAAAAGTGTGTTCTGCGACGCTGCTCTGCTGTGACGCTTCCCCGCCAGAGAGAGGCCGCTGGAGGCCCCTCCCTGCCCCTTCCGCGGTCTCCTGCGGCTACAGCATGGCCGGCTCCTGGGGCCCGGGGCCCTCCGTCTCCTGCATGATGCCCCCCTCGGTGTTGCCCTCGTGGCTGAAGAGGTAGTAGGGGGGGCTCTGCCGCGCCTCGATGATGAGAACGCCCTCGGGGGACAAGGATGCAAAGACGGTCACTGGATCCACATCTGTGGGAATCCTGAAGGGCGAGAGAGAGGTGGGGGGGGGGGGGGGGGGGGGGGGGGGGGGGGGGGTGGGGGAGAGAGAGAGAGAGAGAGAGAGAGAGAGAGAGAGAGAGAGAGAGAGAGAGATGGGTGAGGTGGAGGGAAGGGGGGGGGGAGACAGGTGGTAAGCAGTGATAAGCGACACACTCCTGGTCTAGTCTACTTGGGTTCATAGCTTGTTTTAAATTAGTCAATGTACCGCAATAATATGTGTGTGTGTGTGTGTGTGTGTATGTGTGTGTGTCAGATTGAGACATGTATGGGAAAGGATGCAAAATAGATGACGTTATAATTAAAAATAACAATTTGCCAAATCTGAGAATGCTGAAAATGAGCTCTATACCCTACTTGGTGGAGGTCATTCAAACCGCAGTCACTTAAATATATTGGATTCGCCTTATCAACATATGAACCTCTGCATGTATTAGACTTGGCATGTATACAAGCGTGAGGACATTCCAGTGACACCTCATCAAGAAAGCTCAATTGCCGGCAAGATGTGAACCCGCAATTTAACTCCATGCGGAAGGAAGATAAAAAAAATAATTCTGCAAGCATCGAGTAAGTTATTCAATAATATTCCCCCTTACTCATCTTATCTGCCAGGTTTTGGGATAATAAAGACGGCACTGCCAAAATCTACTATCTCCAGGAGTCAAAAGGAATTTTTAAAAGATGTAAAAGATGAAAAAAGTGTGAGTCCAATTATGTTGGAAAGTCTGCCGGCGCAAAGTGTGAGTTTTCCATCACGGTGCACCCTCCTGCTATCTGCTCCACACATCTGGCAGACAGGTCGCAGCGAGTCTTCTGTTTTACTCAATTTCTCCCGTTTCAATGTGTTCCTCTTTTGGTTCGGGGGAGGGGAACGGCTCTATTCCAGGAGCAGATTCACAGAATTGTCTCCCGGAATGAAAGTGAAAGTAACAGTGTAATGTAATGAGAAAAATTGTCACTTCAAAGATCTGCTCTTTATTTAATTGTTGAGAGGGAAAAAAAAAAACGGTTGTTCTGCTAATTACTAATTAGTCTTTAGGCATGATTCAAAAAACAAAAAAAAACACAACCTATTTTGGATGAAACGTGACGCAGTGCGTTACATAGCAATGGACTGGTGCTGGTCAAAGTCTGAGAGTGGATGAGGTGCCCCCCCCCCCCCCCGCTATAGCCTTTAATAAACCACCAGCCACTGTGCAGGTTGGCCCTGCTCTCCGGGGCGTCCGGGAATCACTTGGCAGGGTGGACACAGGATGTTTTATGAACACGCTTCAAACGTGACGCACGTCGTCTTCCGAGACGTCTGAGGGGAGACGGTAGCGGTGGTTCATTTACACCATCAAAGGAATGCTCGTCATTATTATTACACCACAAGATCACACACACACACACACACGCACACGAACAGACACATACACGCACACACACACACACACACACACACGAGCGAAGCAAGACAACATGACCTAATATGGGCATCTAAGTGTTTCCACGTGTGCTGTTTGGGAGAACGTATAAACAGAACAGTCCAGAACCGTCGGTGACTCTCCTGTCTGTTTCATTGGAGTCCATTGTGTTCTCACGGCACACGGAACCACAGTTCAGAGTACAGAAGGAACGTAGAACTAAGTTTAGTCAAGGGCGAACCAAAGGGCCTACTTACCCAAATACTATAATAACAAAAAGCACACACACATGCGCACACGCACACACACACACACACACACAAACACACACACACAAAGAACCAACAGCAGTACAGGGATGTTTGCCCTTCTGTAGTGAAAGTGAAATCCCTCAGGTTAGCCTGTGACCAGAGAAAGCTTGTATGTCTAGCGAAGGGGAGTTGATTTTTCCAAAGCAACGCTGCATTTGATCTCAAACTGTCACGTCTACAGTTGCCAGAAACACTGCAGGGTGCAGGGTGTTAAGGAGGGGGTGAGTGAGAAACACAAAAATAGGTTTATGGTGAACATGTGCCTGTATGCACACACACACACACAAAAGGTTATCTTTTGTCTTTGTCTGGCCTTGTGTTATCATGCGTCTCATCAGGACAGACTGACTAGCAGCAGGGCTTCAGCGCAATAATGAACCGGTAACGAGGGACAGAGACAGACAGACAGACAGAGACAAACAGAAAGAGACAGGCAAACAGACAGACAGAAAGACAATAGAGAGAGAGAGAGAGAGGGAGAGAGAGAGAGAGAGGCAGACAGAGAAAAAGAACGACAGACAGACAAGAGAGAGACAGAAAAAGAGAGAAAAAAGAGGCAAACAGAGGACATTGAGAAAGTGACAGAGAGACAGAGAGGGGGGCCTGAAATACACCAGGGAAGGAGTTGAGCTGCAGATATCATGTTACATATTAATAGACTATTATTAATCATTTGCCTCAGAAAACTCAGAGTAAACATGTCGATTACTCATTGAAACCCTACATTCCATTCGAGATGTGGACTCTGTGAGGATAACAGTGTTTGATCAGAGATGTATTTCTACCCAGCTCTTACCAACGCTCATTGGAGGGTATTTTTTAAATGTTTATTTAACTATTTATATATGCATCTTAATCTCCCCCTCTCTCTCCCTCTCTGTTGCCCCTTCCATGTGTTGCTTGCTTAAGGTTGGGCTTAGCTGAAGTACACAGGCAGCCTCTGGGAGCGTTTCAATTAAGCCTCTGCAGTGGGATGGACGCTTGGCTAGCCTAGCCTAGCCGCTAAATAATTAGCCAACAGGAAATTAAACGGGGCCGGGGCGGCGCAGCGGAGAGACGGCGTGCCGCTACACCAATTAGAACGACTCTTTCAAGTCGTCCACTGTCCAATTAAAGGCTGAACGCATTGATTGCTATGGAATTTCCCATGGCCCGCTTTGATGGGTCCAGAGTTCTGCTGCCAGCAGAAGACACTCTGACCCTCTCAGAAGATGTGGAGAAGGCAGTACTCGGTTAAAAGTTTCAGGGCAGCACTCAGAAAAGTGTCACACATCATTGGGACGTTATCGCGTGAGTAGACAAAATCGAACTTCAAACAAGCAGTCATGTGACCCTGGGCGCTGAACCCTCGGAAAACGACGGCCTGTGATTGGCCGTTATTAACATCACAGGAAAACCTGCACGTTCACCAAAAGCTTAATTAGAGTTTGATGTTAAATTAGAGGAAGGCATAACCCTTATTACATCCCCATCCACATTAGCAAGCCTTGTCAAAGGGTTTGATGATGCACTGTAATACAAGCAAGGCCCGTTGGTATCAACTAATGTGGTCATTAATTAACAATGAATGAAAAACTGAACGCTCTGTGGCCTGGGAAGTGCGGGACAATGTGTTAGTTGAACAGGTGCACAGTGACTGGGAAACACTCACTGTATCTTCTTTGTGAAATTCTTCGTCACGATGCCTCCTTCTTCCTGCTTCTCTTCGTGTTTTCCTGTGGACAGAAGACAGTGGCGCCGTGAGAGAGAGAGAAACCTGGAACGAATCATCTCTGGTAATGATTAGTTCTGCCATAGGTGCTATGTCTTTGAAGCGCCCAGGTAAGGTCAATAAAGATGAGAAACCACCTTATCACCGGCTCATGGATCTGACACCGCCATCCCCAGATCCGTCTTCATTATTTCTTGCCCAGAATATACAACACGTTTTATCAGCTGTCAGCGGGGCAGACATGCGGGACGGAGCAAAGCAAAGTTCTCCTCGGGTCGCCTTTAGGGGTCAACACTGTAGTGCTGGCGCCAGACGCAGGCTCCGTGCGGAGTGCCTTTCACAGCCCAGTCATCGGGCGCGACACACACTCCTCTGACATGCGGGGGAGAGTCATGTGTTTACGTGAAGTGAACTCAACAAGACCCCCGCCCACTCCACCGAGGCCCGCTGGGCAGACCCACACACCGCAGAGCCCCCCCCCCCCCCCCCCCCCGGGGCGTCGTCTGGGGCCTGGAAACCCCCTCGCCCCAGAACCCGGCCCCTGTTTCCAAGTACTGTTTACGCCTGTTGTGGGACCGTGCACCAGCAGCTGCTCTGGGTCTGCTGAATGTCAGCGGCTCCCCCACCACCACCTCCACCCACCACCCTGACCCCAACTTCTACCCACCAACCCGCCCGCCGGCCTATCGGTGCTGCGAGCCCGGGGCTCGGCGCCGCCCTCCACCCCCATGCCGTGACGTCATTGGCTGTCCAGAGAGCGGCTGGGCGGAGGCGAACGCCGCCAGGACGAGACATGATGTGTGACAAGCCCCTGGGAGCGCTGCGCTGGCCAGCCGAGTCACATGACTAGCGGCCCTTCTCCATGACTCAAGGAGCGAAACTCGCCGTCTCCGACGCAAGTCACAATGGAAATTTGGCCCCCGCGGGGGGAACGAGTGCCGCCTCTCCCAGTACCCCGCGTCCTTTCTGACGGTGATATCACATTCCAAACATGCGCTGGAACGCGCTCAGCAGCAGCAGCAGCAGCACAGTGTGTGCACAAATCTCATCACAGTTTATTTAACGCTGCGCAATACGCGCGCCTCCTCGCTCCCCTCCCTGTCGCGTTGTTCCTTCCCGGGACGGAGACCGTCCTGACAGCGGGGATGAATCACGCTCGTGTTGTTCTTTTCTGTTTCTCGGCGTGAAGCGTTGTGAGGAGAGGCGGCCAGGCGAAGCACGCCCGGTACACGCGTGTAACACGCTACACAGGCCGCTACTTTTAGAACCGAGTTGGAACCGGTCCGGTCGAGATGGAATGACCCAACTGGCACATCAACGCGGGGGTTATAAAAAGCTTGGTGCAGTGGACTGCAGCTTCCTAGGCATCCCTGGTATTTGTCTATTATATGTTACAAGTGTCATGGCAGACTCTTTGAAACAAAGTGCCTCATCGCGCCCTCACGACCACCCAGGGTCCAGGTTGTTGGTAATGAGGGTTTCCAGAACTTTCTAGCACAGTCACCCATGTTAAAGTGTGGTGGGGTACGGCGAGGCTGTTGTCATGGCCCTGGCCTACATTCTAAATGTAGCTCATTGGGTGGCTGAGTGATTCTCCACGAATCCAAAACAGGTGCTCAAGCTTGGGAAAGGTTCAGCTCATCGCCATTCTCCGGTCACGTGGACTGGGCTCAGGGCACAACTAAGGCCTAACCGACCATGTAATGTTTTTTGCCGAAAGCCGTTTACACTACACTCCACCAGCAATGATGTTCACGGTAATTAACGGACAGACTAACTAATAGGCATATAATGGACTACAAGTGCGATCTCTATAGGCCTATGTGTCGGTCATAAAAAAAAATCAATTTAAAACCATCTGAAGGACATGGGCATACATACACTGGACATCAATCTACCCTGCTTTATGCCTCATACTGCTTTTTATTTTTGCTACATTTTCTGTTATTTTGTTATATTTTTGTCCTTTAAAATGAAGCACATCTGCTTATAGGCCTAAAGGCCTAAGCGTTATTTTTCATATAGGCCCTAGGCTACAGTCATATGAATTGGATGCATACAGTTGTACATACTGTCATATCTGAATAGATAGACGTGGAATAGGCCTCACGGGTCTTTTCCCGACAGATGTGGACTCTCACCTGACACTTCTACAAAACCGTCTTTAGTCTTGACGTTAAGTTCCTCTGGCTTGAAGCTGTGCACGTTTACGCAGACCTTCCAAGGCTCTCCCCCGGTGGTCGTGGGGGAGCTCCGCGAGGGTTCACTGTACCGTGTGGTATAGACCGTCGGACCCCCCGTGGAGGCGCGCTGGGAAAAACCGGGGCGTAAAGTGCTGCTGAACGGCGAAGTGCTGAGCCGTGCGCCGAGCCGGCCCGGTCGGACCCAGCCCGGCCAGTCCATGGCGAGGTCGTCGGGGAACGGAGTCATCCCGAAGTCATCTTCCATGAAGCGGTCTCTGAACGGAGACTGCTCTCTGAACGGAGACTCCCCAAACGGATCCCGGGGGATCCTCTGTCGGTTTCCCAACGTGTAGAAATCTCCCTCTGCCATTCCCAGCTGTAAGGAGTGCACCAAAAAACGCAAATCCAATAGTTTAGCACGTTGCTTAACACAAAAGAGTAGCTGGATGTCGACTTGTAGAACTCTGGGTGGTAGGCCCGCGTGCTGTGAAGCGCTTCGCTGACCCTTATGCAACTTCACGATCACTAGTCTGCTCTAACTTCGAACTGATCGGCAGCTTACCGTTTAAAACTTAACCTGCAGTCGGCTTTCGTCTTCTGAGCGATTTTATACGTCGGGTCGGCTTCCTAACAGGTGTCCAGAAAGTGCTGGTTGGGTCTGCAACGCACCAGGATCAACAGCTGACCGAAGACCCTCCCCTCCACACCAAATTTAGATTTTGTGACTTGTCACTCACACACGAGGTTATATGTGTTGAGCAGAGCCCTCCCCGTCCGTGATTCACTGGCTTTTTAATAGAGGAGTGCGCATTGGGCCGGCCTGGTCAAACTGAACACACTGATGTCACCACACGGATCCAACCGCGGAGGTAATGGTTATGCGTTCTGTGTTGGGACTCAGATTACTGCACTCAGGTCCCATTTATTTGTAGGCTCTTGGCTCACAGCAATGTCAAATGGTTTCTCATGCCTAAGGGTGGATAGTCAACAGTTAACGAGTTCCGAAGAAATATCACCAGAAGGAATGCCTGCAATATTGTTTTCTTTATTTTTTTTTTTTTTACAACATGACCATATAGCCTACAGTTTATTCTACACATAAAGGGTTGATTTCACAGGGTGATGGCGGGGAGATTTTATTTCCGATGAACTCAACTTCATACAGCCACTGTAAAATCAGTCAAGAGGAAAATCCTATCATCTTGGACAGTGTTTCTTCATATGGGTAGTGATGGAGTAGGCTATGCATTATTTAACACCAAAACACCAATTCACTATCAGGCTACTATGACATTCTTAGAGCATTTCTGAAGAGGAACAACAGAAGTACAGACAGAAAGTAGTGAAAATAATTTAAAAAAATAATATCACAAAGACGAAGAGTTGATGTCACTTAACAATATGATTAAATAACCATGTAGACCTATACAAGACCCATCTTTATCTAGTTCAGCTGCATATCTACACCACGTTCATTATATTATATTAAATTCATTTTCATTTCACATCGTAGAAGAGCGGATGTAGAAAAATGGGACATCATTACGCTGGAAACTCTTCTGTTTGGATAACGTCGTCATCAGCGCACACTCTGTCAGACCAAATTATGACTCGGGAGATATTATCAATGGAATAATTTTTTCCCCTCATGTGGCCAATGAACTTGACATCCAGTGAAATGAATGTCCAGACCGTTCTGGAGAAGCTTCACGACAACGGACAATGGACAGCCAGACATAACATTGGGATCAAAACGAACAGGCGTTCTATAAAAACAGCTGTAACTCGTTCCACAGACACACAGCAGCCTACACAACGACAGAGGGTTGCATAGAAAGATCGACGACTACCAAGACACATGAAGATACAAATGGTACAAATGTATGTATGTGCTTTTGGACGTTTGGCCATTCACCGTAATGTGTGCAAAATCAAAAGATGAGGTATGTGTTGTTTTTTTTCTCTGTGGGGACCGTAAAGAAACACAGCAAATGAGCAGTTCAACCAATGAGTCATAAACATTTGTTTCTAAAAAAAAGATAAATCAATCAACACAAATCAGCTTAAATAAAAATATACAGTGAACAAAGTAGTACGTCAAACAAAACATCCCAAGCAACAATATAAAAGCACAACTTTAAAATATGACTTACTCCGAGCAGAGTAGTAGACACAATACCTAACCTGCTCACGCGCGGCTGTCAGAGGAAATATGAGATATTTTGGGAGTTTTTCCAGCAGAGAACACTTACTCACTCCCCTTTGCAGGTTTTTGGATGGCGTCCTATCATATTACCCAGGGCTGACATTTCAATTGCTTTTCCATTTGATCAGAAGATAAATTAACCTGGCCTTTCAGATGACAGGCCGCTTTGCCTGCCGTCTGGGCAACCCCTGCCTTCCATTTTTCAGTGTTTCTTTCATTCTTTGTGTTCTGAAGTGTGGAGACCAAGCGGCAGCCCACACTGGAGGACCAATCGTTGAAGAAGGTCCGCGTGTGATAGCGAGCCTGTGGTGTCCAATCACCGTATTGTACTCAGGGACATCTTTTTGTACACAGCTTTGTACGATCTCTACCCAAGTGTATTTTGAGTCCAAGAAGAAGCTGGTTTTCTGAAGTTTGCAGTACACTCGTTTGTTATTCACTCCTCTCAGTGCATTTTCAAACAGCTCATCAACAATACAAAATAACCATGGACCGATGCTTTGACAGCGCCCTGACAATACTTGACAAACCACGGCGCACGCGCTTCCCAGGGAGAGTCTCTGAGTGCAGATGAGACAACATGAGCAGGGAAGGAAGAAACGAAACTGAATCAAAAGTGAAAGTGACATTCAGTCCCCCGTGTTGACATGGACACCGTCCTCGGGAAGATGTCTCACTCCTTCAAGCTGCAAACGGATGCAGAGGCACGCCCAGCCGAAACAGTGTCAACCATTTTCTACGTAGATCGCAAACGAAAACATCGTCAGCTCATCTGCCCCTCGTCCTGCCCTGAAGAACTATCGCCTGGCTTTGCTGCTTTTCTTCAGCCTGGCGTAGCTGGGACTCCTGCTGCGGCTGCTCCGCGTGCCGAAGATGGAGTTCCAGGAGGAGCTGCGGCTGTTGCTCCGGTAGCTGTGGCCGGCGGTCCGACTGCGACTGCGGCTCCGCGTGAAGATGCTGCTCCACGACGACACGCTGGTGGACCGGCAGCTGGACGACGGACTGGGCCGGAAGTAGGGGATGGGTCTCTTCCTCGCACTGTGGGGGGGAAGGGGAACCCGGAGGACGTTAACATGGGGCAGGCTACAGACTGACAGACGGATCGCTCTATCACTCAATTGATGGGCAATTCATCCGTCCCCAGAATGGCAAGAGGAAGAAGCCTTCACCTTGTGATTCTCCGAGCTTCCAGGTGGCTTGGTGAGTCTCTCCTCCGCTTCCTCATGGGGGAGTAGGACTTCCGCCTGCTCTTCCTCCTCCCCTCTTTATCCCTCCGCTTCGGGTCTTTCTCCTTGTAGCTGGACGACCGCTTCCTGCCTCGGGGTCTTAAGAGGTTGACAGGACAACACACAAAAGTGAAAACACTTGGCTACCTCAATAGGTACAAGCGGATGAGGGATGGAAAACACGCGGACGAACGTGTCTCGGGCCAGGCGTTACCTGTCTGGACTGTACCGAGAGTGGCTGTCTCTGGAGCTGCTGCTGTCCACGCTGCCCCGCCGCTTACCAGCATCCGAGTAGCTCGGAGAGCGGGAGTACGAGCTACAACAAGACACGCCACAAGAAGACGATCAATGGCCTTCAATTGTGAACAATCAATAGGACATGGACTTAAGGGTCATGTCATGGACGTCAGAATCAAGTCATGGACGTCAGGTTCAAGTCATGGACGTCAGGGTCAAGTCGTGGACTTCAGGGTCAATTTGTGGACTTCAGGGTCAAGTCATTGACATATATTGAACCAACTTATTTAGCAAATGCTTTTTATCGAAGCAACTTTCAGTGAAACATCAGGCATCTTGCTCAAAGATGCCTCCAGGTTAGGCTGAGAACATGGTGGGGGAGAAGGGATCGAGACCCAAGAACTTTCAACTGGGAATCGAATACCTTCACCACTGTACTACCCTGCCCCCATACCATATAATCACTTAATATAATGGTGCAAAGAGAAGTACCTGCAAGATGACACCGACTGGCCCCGGGACGAGTGTCCTGAGTGTCTGTAGCTCTCCCAGGAAGAGCTCCTGCTCGGGCTGTGGCTGATGGAGCGCTCTCTTCGCCTCCTGCGAGAGGAGCGATGCGTCTTCAGAGCAGAGTGCCTCCTCTTCTGCGGTCGCACCTCCTCGCCGTCCACGCTCAGCTCCTTGCTGGAAGAAGGCAAAGAGGTAACCGTTGAGGATGATAGCGCGGCCCCCACGTGGAAGTTCTCTCTCTGTCTCGAAATTCACCCCAATCGACGGCGTTCCCGGCTCACCTCGTCCCATTGAAGAAGGTAGAGGACAAGGAATTCTCTGCGAGAGGATTGCACGGCGAGGCGTAACTGGTCACAGAGTTCCCTGAATCGGAGGCGTTGTCGCGCTCCGCGGCCCTCAGCTTGTCGGGAGACGCCGGATCCTGGCAACGGGTGCTGCCGTCCGTGATGCCGCTGGACTGAGAGGCGCTGTTCTTATTGGAAGGCGGCGAAGACGTGTCGTTCCCAGAATCGTAATCCCGAGGGCCGTGGTTCCCTTTTGCGTGTAATAGCTTGTCTCCAAAGTGTAATGGCAAAATCTGCAGAGAGACATAGAGGCGACAACTCAAACACCAGACGTGCCACACAGAGCCAGCTTCCTGTTTGAATCACACAAAGGCACAGATTTCCCCCTTTAAGACAGAGAAAAAAAAGTGGGCTTACAGTTTCAGAAGAAGATTTTGAAAGATGACATGCAAATTTTGTGGCATGCGAATAACCATTAAATAAATGTAAACTCTGGTAAACCCTACAGGAAACCAAGAAAGATATTTAGCTGAATTAACTCTGGGCTAACAGAAGATATATCATATGAAAGGAACAATAAAAGAAACAGAAGGAAGAAGAAACCGCGTGAAGATCTACCGGCTCTATCTTGAAAGAGAGAGAAATGGAAACAACCCCGCCCTCCCCCCCTCCCTCCCTCGCCCCCAATTAAGAAAAGCCTATTTTACAGAACATTGAACAAACATCAACAAATGGGCATTATGTAGAAAGGAAAAGGATTGCAGACAAAGAGAGATCCCAGGAGTCTAACTATTAACAGCCCTTCAGATTAGAACAGATGACTTTGTGTTTTCCTGCAGGAGTTAGGCTATGTAAGACCCTGCTGCGACCTACAGAAAGCCCCTCAATCTGCGGATAGCATCGACTTACCAATCAAGATTTCCTCCTTAAGTACGTAAGGTGTAAGAAAAAGGGGAGAGCGGGCAACATAAGTGCATGATTAGAGTGGTGAATTGCAGGTAAAAGACAATATCCCTCTCTTCAAACCCAGAGCCAGTGAGATGAGCATCCGGCATGTTCCTTTTTCTTTCCTTAAGAAGCTTTCTTGCGTTGTTTTATCAGGAGAATGTTAGCGCTAAGGGGCGATGTAGTTACCAAAAAAAAAAAAAAAAACTATTGGAAGATTGATTTGTAGTTTTGGGGAAATGTTTTGTAGTTTTTTCTTGGATGATACAATCCCTTTGTATTCCCTGATTTTTTTAATTCAATATTATATGTATAATATTTTATACAATATATAGAAAAAGCACACATACATTTGTGTGCTTTCTTTTAGGAGGTTCATCTGCATGCCAACTCTTCTCATGAATCTCCTTTGTAAGGAGAATAAGGTTCAGATGGACATGACTTATGTTGCAGTCAGGAAATATCGACATTTGTCTCTCGAAAATGAGAAACACATTTTCTTTGGTGTCTACCATAACTAATGTAAAAAAAAACTAAATAATTTGGTTGTAGATACTAGTCAATATTAAATTCCATATTTCTACTGCTTAAGAATTCATCATCAATCTAAAGTCGAAACTCTTCAAAGTATTGCAAGTCTTTTTAATGTCTCAATATTGCTGTGAAGGTAAAAGAATTGGAGGCACTCAATGCCAAGAATGTGTCAACATAAATGAATTTCAATTGAACGCCCTGTGGTGTGTGATTACAAACAACTGCTTGTGTGATTAACAGATTGCACTGATTGCTGTTGGGGAGAAAAACATGTGTTTAATACCCCACTGAACATGAGAAAATTCTAAATGAATGCACAGATTTTTCGATAAGATACTAAAAATACTTTTAGGGGGTTCGTTCAATGTAATGAATACTGTAGTCTCCTGTAAATACTTTTAGAAATATATTGATTGTTGTTATTTTGCTTGTGACAGTCTAACTGCAGAACGGGTACTGTTCTGTTCTCAGGGTTTTTTGCCACATTTTCACAGCTGCCATTTATTGTATTTCAGTTGATATAATGAGACCTTAACAGAGTGTATTGTGTGTGCCGCACTACATTCAACAGGGTTCAGCACTTCAATTGTTTGAAATCCAAAGCAATTTCAGGTTTCATTTTGATTAATTTCAGCGGGATAGAAAATGGGAAAAAGAAAATTAACAGCCCTCAGCTCTTCTTGTTGACCAGTATTCTTGTGTCAAAGAATGAATACTTTGGATGAGAAACATTTCTTTGAATTGTAAAAACTACTGGGGCCTCAATAACCTTGAACTTGTTCTTCTACATTGACAACCCCAACAGAACTTCACGGCCTGTCTTCAGAGCGGTTCTGAAAAGGCTCGCACCTCTTGAAAGGTAACACGAATAAAATGGAAAGCCTCGAAAAAAAAAAAAAAAAACTACTTATTTTACAAGCAATCGGAGTAGCTGCTAAATGCCCTAAATGTAAATGTAAATGTACACACACGTCGCAGATAACGCAAGAGACGAGTTACTCATTTCTGCTCTTGAAGATGAGAGCTGTCAATAGAAAATATGTTTTACTACAGTTTAAAAACTACTGCAAAAGCTTCTCGGTCGTGAACCCGTCCCAACCCCTCGGAGAAAAGAGCTTTCTAAACCACGCTGTTCATTTTCCCTTGGCAACGGTTCTTTTTTACTGAGTTCACAATTCTCTAAAAAAGGGAGGTCATGGAAGGAGATGAGGGAGTAATTCAGCAGGCCATGTAAAACCTCTGCTAGGTTTCCAAAGTATACTGTCGCAAAAAATACATATGACTGGCATAATCCCGCATATCCCAAATATATTGCAGATTTGATGTTTGCCTGTGTGTCCTTGTTTCCCGACCGACTGTAAGCCAGGGAAACATCTACACACCAGAGCGTTTTACATGGCCCGGCGAGAGGGGGTTCCGGTGAAGCGGCTTAACTGACGTTTTTCCCGGCAGTACTTACGGTGCCATTGGAGAGGGCGGAGACATATTGCGGAGCAGTTTTACACACTGACTTGACTGCTGGTCTCCACTCCAAGGCTCTTTGGTTCAGCTCCGCGCCGCGCTGGCCTGGGCTGGGGTCCTCCGCGGTACGGGGGTGGAGCCTGTGGGCCGCAGGAACGCCCGTCATGAAGACAGGCAGTTGACAGAACACCGGACTCATCGTGCAGAAGGCGGACACCGCCATGTTCCCATTTTAATGCGCCGTTCGAGCCTTTAAGGGCTCGGTCACGCGTGACAAGCAGGAACATTAGAGGGGACCACCACACGTAGCCACTGAACCGCAGGTCGGAATTGATAGGGATCGGTCACGTGGCATAGAAAAAATATAAGGTATAATTGCCAAACATTTGATTAAAAAAAAAAAATTTTTTGCCCCAAAAGATAATACAAAATGCCCCAGAATGTAATATATACAGTAAGTGCAAAAAAATAACCCCTCTTAAAAGGGGTGAATTTCCTGCCCTGCCATCCACGTCGTCATACTTAAAGGATTTTTGGGGCACACGGAGGCCCGGCTTGTCTGGGATATGAGAACCAGCCATCGGAGCTTAAGGAGGGATCCCAGCTGAGGCAGAGAGGGCTCTCGGGGAGCCCACTACACGTGGTTCCCCTCGGCGGGTCCTGCTGACAGATCTAGCCGGGCGACAAAAGGACGGCTCATTGGCTCGTCGGCCGGCCATGCCAGCAGAGCGCAGCGCGGCGTTCCAGGAGGAAGATGACTGATCCAAGAAATCAAAGCAAAGGTGTCCCTTTTCATGACTGACAGGCTTTTGTTCTTTGACGCAAATGGAGCGTGAAGCTAACCTGTCGGAGATAATGCTAGAAAGCCGCTTGGAGTTAAAATGAGTGGAATTTCCCCAACGACGACAAGCTAATTTGTAACATTAGCGTGAAGCTCAGAGAAATTGATAGCATTATACTAGCGCCACGTGACTAATTGAGATCAATCAATGCTTTAGCTGCAGCAAATGTCAGAGATTGACATTTGAAATTCTTCATTAAATACATGATAATGTATGATTGATGATTGATGATGACGAGTTTGATTTATGAACTCATATCTGATGTCGACGGAAGCCCCATCCACAGCGGGGGGGCCTTGCGTCAGCTAGAGGGGAACATTTCCCGCTCTATCCACGGGACTATTTATCCTCAATGTAATCCCTCATATACATCTTCCCCTTCTCCCAGAAGATCCTCAGGATTTGACAGCGGGCCACTGTAATGGAAAACGTGCCACGCGCTCCCCCCCCCCCCCCCCCCCACGAGTTGTTTCCTCCGAAGACAGTTAGATAAGAGAATGACGAGGGCCAGAGGCGCCAGTCCCCCGTACCCCCACCCCCCCGTCCCCAGACCCCCGGCCCCCTATCAGTCATCAGTGTGGGTTGACCAGGACCTGCAGATTCTCTGAGCTGATAAGATAAATCTGAGCGAGTGGAAGGAGCTTCGGGGGAGGCTTTAGGATGGAGGGGGGGGGGGGGGGGGGGGAGAGAGACAGCGTGCTGTACCTGCTCTCCGCGGACGACCGCCAAGACGAACTGTCGGACTCAGACCTCCGGCGGCGGTGTCTCCGGTGCGGGCGACTCCGTGAGCTGGACGAGGTGGAGACGGGGATGAGGGAGGAGGAAAAAAAGACACAAAAAGCCCATCCGTCAATGCAACACGAAGGGATTCAGACGGAGGGACACAACACAACAACAACAACAACAACCAAGGAAGAAGATCAATAACACATCTGAATGACGTTTGGGGAAAAAAGGAGACGCACTCCTGCCAAAGCTAATTTGATCTTGATCTGTGCAACACGCATACGTGAGCCGCGCCAACGTGGCCTCTGCAAAGGCACAGCACAGCGAAGGCATTTAGCCAAAGAGGAACAACAACATGTCACCACAGCATGAAATTGGCTGCTCTTATTCTCCCTGGCACTTTTGTCCCTCGCTCCCGTGCGCCGTGCTTTCAATCTGCTTTCCCCCTGACGCGCAACAACGTTCACACTTCGCTCAAAACATAAAAGCACCCATTTTGTGTGTACCTGTACTGATCGCCGAGCATGTTATCGTGTCCCTGTGCTTTTAGGAAAACAGTCGTTTTTCCCCACAGCAGGGGAGGGGGGAAAGAGAGGGAGGAGGTCAAACAAGAATGCTGGATCATTTCTGATGCTTTTAAAAGATAATGCTGTCGCCTTTATAAGCTAGTACGGTAACGTTACAAGCTACCGCCGTAGCCTTTATGAACTAATACAGTAACGTTACAAGCTACCACCGTAGCCTTTATAAGCTAATATGGTAACGTTACAAGCTACCACCGTAGCCTTTATAAGCTAATACGGTAATGTTACAAGTTACCGCCGTAGCCTTTATAAGCTAATACGGTAACCTTACAAGCTACCGCCGTAGCCTTTTTAATCTAATACGGTAACGTTACAAGCTACCACCGTAGCCTTTCATTCCACAGACAAAGACCAACCTTTTCTTGTGCTTGTGCTGCTCCTTCCTCTTGTGCCTCAAACTGGATGAGCTGTGATGGACGAAGAGGAGAACGTCAACGTTACATCACACCACTGACTTGGATTCCACAAGATAATCTGACGGTCTAATAATAATAAAAAGATTATTGACTTTTTTTTCGGTTCAAAATAATTCTTTAGCGTATGTACCACAGACAGGGATCATGGATTGCTTATAATGTGAAGGAAAAAAAACTGTTGTTGTACATACCTGTGTTTTGACTTTTTGGATGAATACCTGGAACATAAATAGAAGTGAATTAGCATGTGTCATCAGACTGCGATATATACGTCATCTGGATGAACAGGTCTCCAGACCACAGTCTGCACTTCATCCAGATGATGAGGTCTGCACACTGCGTTCTGTACTTCATCTGGGTGATGAGATCTACAGACCGTGGTCTGCACTTCATCCAGGTTATGAGATCTACAGACCACGGTCTGCACTTCATCCAGGTGATGAGGTCTACAGACTGCGGTCTGGATGATCGCTGGTCTTACCGATGCCGCTTGCTCTTCTTCGAGCTCTTCTTCCTCTTCTTCTTCCTCCTCTTCCTGGGCGGTGAGAGACTATAGGAGGGAGACCTGGGGACATCAAGATCACAGGTGATCACTGCTGCTCCAGAGCAGGAGATGTTTCAGGTGCACCTGCACCTCGTCTCTCAGATGCATGCAGGCACACACACAAGCAACGTTGAGCTACACTTGATGAAATCACCTAGGTGAGCTGGGTGAGTTGCATTTCATTTTGTTATTATCACTGTCTGACGCACTTGTTTATCATGGCAGCGCGGTGGCAGAGCCAGAGAGCCTGCAGCTCTGTTGACCTGCTGTGTACTGACCGTTTTCGCCTCCTCTTCCTCTCAGACTTCCTCTTCTTCTTCCTCCCCTTGGCCGCCGGGCGGGGCGAGAGGGCCCGGTCCGACGAGAGGCTGGAACCAGAGAGGAGCAGAGGGGTGAGCTCTCCGCGGGGATGGTGATGCCACGTACAGCAGACATTCACTGCAGGACGGGGACTGACGCGCTTTGATTTGCAGTTGAAAGTGGTGCGGAATTTACCAAGAAAAAAACTCACATGGTTTTTAATGGCTTTTATGGTGATAGGCTATGCAATTCTTTCACTCTTTGGTTTATTACTGTGACGACTCTGATTCCCCACGCTACACCAAACTCACGCCGTGCGACTCTGAGGGCTACTTTCCACGCGTCACTCCCCACCACGATGCAAATCAAATGATTTGACACTTCTCACCAGTGGGAATCCGAAATAGCGCGACTGCCGTGTGATATTCAGTGTGTGCACATCGCTCAACCCCCCCCTAGCCCGCTCCCACTCTCACGGCTGCAGCGCTGCATCGAGCGGATCTATCGCGTTGAACTGTTATCTCGCCGAGGGGGGACGCGGTCCTCTCGGGCCCGCCGTGCGCGGATGTAGACGGCGCTGTGTAACACTGTGGCATGAGGATCACAGCCTGTCCATCGCCCTCGTCCTCCTGCCAGCTTCACCCAAATGTGTTCAGGAAGCGTTTCATGTTCTGACTCAGAACGTGTGTGTTGTGTTATCGTTTCAAAGATGGCACAGCATCACACGCACACACACACACGCAGACACACACACACACACACACACACTCTTGCTAGTTGTCTGGCTCGCTCTGTGCATTTATCTTAACTTTTCATCATGTTTTCATGATCTGAATTCATTAACATGGCTGGCTCGTAGAATAAGACTTTTTTTCAGAGTGTGCTTCAGCGAAACACGAGACTGATTAAGGAACTTTCAGTGGAAATACAAAAGAATGAGAGCTACTTCAGAGATAATGTGTCGAGTAAAAAACCTAATAACGGAAGAAATAACAAAGTACAAATGAATAAAAATATTTGAAAATATTGAAACTTATTCAAAGAAAAAACGGAAAAAAAACAATAAACGTTTGACATATTTATACTGTATTCGTCATAAGCTCCCAGCAGGCCTAACGCCTCACAGACACCTTAGTGGATTACCAGACCACGACATATCTACATCCCATTATTCCACTAGTTCACAGGAACCCATGCAAAAAGGGTCCATCCACGGCGAGCGTGATGTGGACCGAGCAGCACCGGCTGCTGACTTCCAGTCGCTCCTCGGAGGGGACGTGCGTGGGTGAGGCCCATGCTATGACGAATGAGTTTGGTGTCTGCGGTTGGCAGGTTGGGTCGAATTAGCCAGCGAGCTCATTACAGCCCATTAAAGCCACAGCGCCCCCAGCGCCTCCGGAGGTAACACGAGCCAGCCACACTATTAGCACCGTTATTGCGGGGAAGAGATTCCAGCGATTAGCATTATTTAGCACTTTTTTTTTTTGTGCCAGTGGCATTCTGTTTTCGCTTTGTATGTTTTTTTCATTAGATCCCGGTAATCAGCGGGAGAATGAGAGAGCGGTCGATTCCCAGTTTCGCTGATGGGGGCAAGAAGACACCCTATTGATTGTGAATACTTGTGAAATGCAGCCCCCCCCCCCCAATGGGGCTGCCGAAGGAACACGTCTACAGGAATATAAATAAATGATTCTATCTTTTTGTCTTCTATTCCTGGCGTGTGTCAGGGTCCCGTGGCTCAGTGCGGAGGACGGCTGGTGAAACAGAACCGTTTAACGGGACACCTGGCTCGCTTCCTCTCTGGGCCGGCTCTGACTCAACCCCACCGTGTTGAGCGGGGGAGAGCAGAGCTCGGGGGGGCTTGTTGATTTGTTAACACGCGTCTCCTTCTTTAGCTGGTAGAGAGCGTCAGGTAATCTCTTTATGTATTTCTATGTATATTTGTCAGCGTGGCCTCCTCTGGTGAAGGGGGAACGAATCACCACTATTTATATGTTCATGTATGGTTATATGTGAACATAGTCTTAATCTAGCGTTGAGTGATAATCTCGACTATCTTTATAATTATGTATTTAAATACAGTGTGTATACAGTGTGTATACAGTGTGTGTTAAATAGCATGTATTTTCCCCTTTACAGATTGCTTAGCTTGAGTATTTCATATGAATCTACTCATCAACATAATCTTAAAGGAGAGTGTCGGGTAATCTCGACTGTCTTTATATGTATGTTTTATTTATATTTGTTGATGATTGATGTTTTTTATTCTCCATCTTGTGGCAAGTGTGAACAAATATTGACTACCTTTATATTTGTATATATATATATATAAATTTATTTTATTATGTTATTTTATATACAGTATATGGATGGAAGCTTGTGAACACTTGTGAGCGTTGTGATAGCCGGTACCTCCTGGCTCGGCGATGGCTCCTGTGCTTGTGGGCCTTGCGTCTCACACAGCCGTTGCCCTCCACCGCCTCCACCCTCTTGTGGCTCTGCAGCGGTGGCTCCGTGGAGCCTCCCTCGCTCGGCAGCAGGGGCTGCCGCTCGGCCGTCTCAGTACTGCGGAGCGAGAGAGAGAGAGAGAGAGAGAGAGAGAGAGAGAGAGAGAGAGAGAGAGAGAAGAGCGAGAGAAGGTTCAGCCACTTTCTCTTTTCCTTTTCTACTTTAGCTTTTTCAAGTTTCTATGAATGAATTTAAATTCTTTTGTGTGATTTCCGCCAAAAAAGGACATTGGACATTGTAACGACGGCTTTGTGTGTTATTGGGTTACGGAAGTGAAAATATGTTAATAGCTTGGACATCTTCGGCCTTCGGCCTCTTGGACCTTCCATCGACAAAACCGGTCTGCACTGAGCCCGCGGTCTGCACTGAGCCCGCGGTCTACAGTGTGCGTGTTCAAGTATTTATTCCCTCTGTAGCTCGTAGTCAGCGGCCCTCCATAAATCTGGTGGTCAGCCATTCACTATTCAAATGAGCTGGTATTTATCAGCTTCAGCTGTGCTGGCATTTGAGAAAAAAAAAGAGTTTCACTTGACTCTTCTTTATTGTGCCGTGTCCGTGGTGAATCAGGGGGGTGGGGAACATGGAGGCAGCCATCCCACTCTGCTGCAGCATCCTTCAGCTGAATGGTGATGCGGAGACGCCCCTTATCTTCTCTCTGAGGGGAATTGGCGGGCCGATTCGTTGGTTTGTACGTAAGAAGGCTACGGGGGAAGGTTCGTTTCACTTCTATGGCATACGCATGCGCTCAGAAACGCGTGCGTGAACCGCAAATCCCCCCCCCGGCCCGTTCTGTGTTCGGGGTCCTGTTTGGGCCGCCCAGAGTATGACTCGGTTCTGGAACTTAGTTTTGATTATTTAGTCATGGGGGATTAAACAGCAGTGTCTCCTCTTGTGGTTGTAATGAGTGGATGAGCCCGGGGATTAAGACGCAAACCCCAACTGGACCACCCACCAGGGGCCAGGCCGGAGGGGGGGGGGAGGGGGGGGTGTCTGAAAAAACTGCATTGGCCACCCCAAACGTTATTTGGCAGATGACATCATTCTCACATACATACGTAGCAGAGTGAGACCCGAAGGAACCCCGAAGGCACGACAGAACAGAACCACACAGAAGAGAAGTGCCACCCAGCCCTGTCAAGCCTGCGCCTGTCTCCGCCTGATCCCCTGCTGCCACGGCCCTGTCCACGGGCTACTGATGGGAAACAGGAGACGAGGCGTGGAGGCGGGCCCTGTGCTTATGCAGCGCAGCACGGGGAGATAACAGGCGCAGGTGATTGAGCCAGATCAACAGGAACGAGGGCCCGGAATGTTCCCCTGATTTGCCGGTGTTAGCCCCGCGTTATTGCGGATGCAAATTTAGGTCTGCCTGTTGGCGCCACTGATTGGCTGTCTGCGATTCTACGGATGGAAATGTGATTTGCAATTCGTAACCTTTCGCCTAACTTAGAGCACCCCCGATATCGACATACAAATTTGGACACGGGGCAAATTAATTTGATCAATTTCACGCGTGTTTTGTCTCCCTATTTGAGTGAGGGCAAATCACTTCACTGAGATCTACCAAAACATCAGACGAGCACAGCTTCAGATTGCCTGCATGAAGCCGACTACGTTGGTGAGAATGAGGTTGGATTCGTTTGTTGTTGTTCATCACAAGTGAGAATACGACAGAACACAAACACACAGAAACACAGGCCCTACCCATCTGCGACTAATGTATGTCTCCCGAAGCATGAGCAATCCTTAACCAATTGTAATCCATGACTGCTTGGCTTCCACTCGCAGGTTGGAAGGAAGTTAAAGACTCAATTCAAAGCACTGCGTTGGCAAAAAAGAGAAACCATCTCCTCCCTCACAGAGACACTGAGCGGATTAAAGGAAAGAACTTGATGATGAAGAATTATGGGGACAGTAATCCTGTAAACCTTGACTGGATGTGTTTACCATAAGACAGGTATGATGTAATTCCTGGCCTGGAAGGTTTACTCCACACAGTCCCGGAGTTCAGTCCGATGATGTAAGCATTGCTAGCTCTCAAAGTCACAGCGGCCATGTTTGATTACTTTGGCCTTAAGGGATGCTTTGTCCCACACAGCTTGTTTGAACCGGGAGGCCAGTTTGCCAGTTTGAACCGGGAGGAAAATCAACGTGAACATAAAGCTAATTGTCTGTTTGCTCCTTCGCCTCGACTGGCACCTTATGTTTCACCTTGCGTCTATTCCCGGCAACCATTAGGCAGCCAATGCGGCGTTAGAAATAGAAAATGCTCTTTGATTGCTATTCCGGTACGACAAGCTGGGCAGTAATTCAATATAATCACCGTCTTTCAGCGCTATTGTATCATCATCACAGGGCGATAGACGCATCCCGGTACCCCGCTTCACAGCGTAAATTATTCATGATGGGAAAATGATCCAAATGTGAGGTTTGAAAGGCAGAAGGGAAATGAAAAGCATGTCAGGATACTTGGCAATGTTGTGTGAAATTCCCCATGATTATCACAATCGTATATTTTTGACTATTATATATATCATATAAATAATATTATATATATATATATATATACTGTATATATTCACTGCGTCACTGGACTGTGGAAGCGACGTCCGTGAGCAGCACGGCCCTGAGGGACTCGCAAGTCAGTCCTAGTCGCCCGGCATGTGTCACTGACACATGGCGACACACAGACATGCAGGGAGACAGGACTCTGAGGCCGCATCTGTGTCAACAGGATTTCCAACCAGCGCCTTTCTATATCGGGCTGGGGAATGTAGGATGCTGCTGCCTGCATCGCGCGCGTGTCCATGTGTGTACAGTTGTCCTCCGGGGCCCTCGTAAAGCCGCACTGCACGGTCGCTAACAGCTCAAAGTGTGTCGGGGGCGCGAGGGTCGGAGTAACGGGAGCCAGAGCTGGGCAGGGCTTTCTCACATGCTCTGATCGAACCGGGCGCTCATCACGAGACGCCGCTGCGGACCGCCGGAGCTCCTGCAGCAAGACCGGCGGTCCTCGTCCGGGCGAACACTTCTCTGTCCACAGCTCATTTAGCAGGTAGGATTGAGATGAACAGCCGCCATTTCTGCCAAAGAAATGTTGGGTAATCTGCCAGATGGTTTGGCGAAAGCCGACCAAATATTTGCTTCCTTGAAAAGGCGTCCAATTCTTAGCATCCGCGGATCCGTGAGGCCCACCGGACAGATTGCTTTCACTTTAACAAATTACCGAAGCTGGACGGGGAAACCTGTGCTTTCTGTGTGAGGAGAGTGGAGGCAAAAACAAACAAGGGATTGGACGTTTATTTCAAGATCCACTCCACTGACGCCACACCTTCCCACTCCCAGAGTTGTCCATGTGTGAACCAGAGAGAGAGCTGCACGTCGGCGGGGCGTTTCATGGTGTCACAAATAGACTTGGCGTGTCGCACATTCAGGATCGACGACAACTCGCCAGCCAGCCAGCGCGAGGTGCTCTGCCGGGACGCTTGGCGGTTTCAAAGACCTCCACAAGCGGCGGACAAGGGTGATTATGGAACCAGATGCTGCTGGGATCAGGACGTATGGCCAGTATGGATGGCCAGTTAGCAGGAATCCTCCTGTAGTGTCACGACCACGCTGAATACACAGCTCCAGAACAGTCAAGAGATTCCTACCCCGGTCCGGTGATGCACGAATACGCAGTTGGCATATTTCATGATGCACAAAAATGAGTACAGATAAGTTGGACTAAAAATGAAGATGGGTTACTGGCCGCATGCATCAGGTATAAAGTACTCGCTGATCATAAATATATGTACAAAGATGTCTAAGCATATTTTCTAGCACTCATAAGTTCAGAGAGTTATGCAGAGTTATCCAATATCCATTAAGAACACTCCTAAAGTGTGAGGCAGGGATTTTTCAAACCAATTATTTGGAATAGTATAATTAGGCTGCTGTGGCCGTCTCCACCAGTAGTCTGGAGCACATCCCACAGACTTTGGTGAACATCCACACCTAACGAAGCAAACAACAGCCCAGCAGGGAGGGCAGGGATCTCCAGAGAGACCCATAGCTTCGACCTTGAGGTCAGCTCTAAAACACAACACCAGTATTGGGCTATTTCAAAGTTTCAGTTTAAGACAAGTAAATGCTACCGTACAAAACAATCACCGAGCAAGCGGACAGGTCAATATTTTCTGCCACGTTCAACCGTATGCTGGAATCGAAATACATCCGTCCAATTACGTATGTTTACCCAAAGTAATTCTACAAATGATTACCGTGATGACACAAACTTCATAAGAAAGATGTGCGTCCAAGTCTCCCACATACTCTGAGAAGCCTGGCTATACCATCAAAATGGCGTATTCGGTTATGTCAGCAAACCCGCCGTGGGTCTGCTGGACGCCAGGCTCCAGCCGGGGCGTGACAGAACCGCGGGCAGGAAGACAGCTGACCCCGGTCACGCCAGAGGGCGAACGAGTGGGCGGAGACCTGTTTGTGTATCTGTGTCTGTCTGTTTCTGTCAGCATGTGTGTGTATGCATGTGTGTGTGTGGGCGTCTTGATTTCAGAGAGAGAGAGAGAGAGAGAGAGAGAGAGAGAGAGAGAGAGAGAGAGAGAGAGAGAGAGAGAGAGAGAGAGAGAGAGAGAGAGAGAGAGAGAGAGAGAGAGAGAGAGAGAAGAGAGAGAGAGAGAGAAGGAGAGAAAGTCACTCAGAGGCACAGAGAGAGTGAGACAGAGAGAGACAAAGAGAGAGAGAGAGAAAGTCAGAGACAGAGTGAGACACAGTGTGAGAGAGAGAGAGAGAGAGAGAGAGAGAGAGAGAGAGAGAGAGAGAGAGAGAGAGAGAGAGAGACCCTCTCTGCTCCATCTCTCCATAGGTAATCTAAGCGTTCCCCAGCAACCCTATCCGTTCAGAATGGCCAACACATGTTCCATTATCTATGTCACGGCTACCAGTAACAATTGATTATCATTATTTTAGAAAATAATGGTCGTCGAGCTAATCGCCAGAGAAACATGATGTACAGCCCCAATTACCTGTCCAAGCTGTGAGCTGCTCCGAGGGCAGTGGTTTAAATTACACCCAAGTCTAAAAACAACTTCATCAACACCTACAAACAGCAGTCATGGAATTAAACCAGCCCTGATTTAATTTTACTCATTATTGTAGCTGTGAACAATCTTTTAATGCAATTTGGAGATGATTGAATAAAGAATGTATGTGGATTTTTAAAAACATATATATCATGTTGTGCTCCTGGCTTCTAAATTAATTAAAATGAGAAACATGGTGTGCTTCACTGTCCGTGTGGAACCCAATTTCACTCCCATATATTCAGACATTTAATAACTTTTTTTATGAGAGGAATTCCACTTATCTTTTACAGAAAAGCCATTTTCCTCACAATAGAACCAAATTTACATTGAAATGTAATAGATTTTTTTAGTGACATTTCTACTGCAGAATTCAAATTCATCTGAGCAGCTGCGAGGGATCTGGACCACTCATGCATTGCATTATGGGAGGCAAGAGGGTGGAAGTGGAGGAAGATTGCATGGCTAGTCATAGCCAATCACAGGGTATTGTTGGCCGCATGTCCAATCCTCATGTAATGTCCCTTCAAAATGGAACAAATACCCAGCAACACAGCAGCTTTGACAATCCTCAATTTGAATGTCTGCTATGATACAAGGCACTGTATCTCTAACTGGACACATCTTTATCTTTAGGCTCGTGGCGAAAGCCAATGTCACTGACTGGCGTTGCATTTCAATCTATCTGGCCACCGTGACACGGCGCTTTGACCACGTGCAGTAAAACACGTGACGTATAAACAGTATAAACACACGGGACGCGCTTCCAACTGCCAACCCCCCCCCCCCCCCCCCCGCACCTCCGGGGGGTGGTCCCTTCCATCGGCCGCGGCCCCCCTGCCCTCTGGAGGTGAAGTCACCCGGCGCCCCGGGGGCCACAGTCACTTTGAAGACAAGTCAGCTCCGATTATTCAATTATTGTGTCCCGGTGACAAAACGGGAGCAACATAATGGCTTGATTAATTCCGTTATCACACCGAGCACAAAGAGTAATTACGACCAAATCCATCGCTCGTAGCCACACATCAATCAAAGGAAATGCAGGCTCCCGCTCCCGCCCGCAATCACCGGCTAACACAGTGAATTAGCAGATTGTCTGCGATGCGCGCCCCCCCCCCCCCCCCCCCCCGGCCATGGAAGTGTTTACCTGAGCGCCGCGCCTACAGGACGCACTCGGGGAAAAAGGTCACGCCATTCGTGATTGGACGCCTTCGAACGCCCCGGAATTTCTGAAGGGGGGGACAATTACCCCGGCAGCCCGAAGGTCATCCCAGGGGGGTGGTGGTAAACGACTCTGTACGCTCACAGAGCGGCGCAGAGTCACCGGTGCGTTTCAGACCCGCGGCGGCTCAACTGCCACCGCGACTCTCCGTGACTCCCTTTTTCGCCGGACGACGTCGCTGCCGCCGGCAGATTCATAAAGCCGTCGTCGGACCGCTCAGAACTCCGATGACTTCACTTTCAGAACCAAAAACCTTGGAGACGCTATTGCTTTCATGATTACTGTGGACCAAAAATCAAATCAAATCAAGAGGGGGGCCTATTTGGATGGCAAACTGTTTAAAGAGGGTCACGAGGCTTCGGGGAGCGTGACGCGTGGCTAACGAGGCCGGGCGGGCGCCGAGGCACGGCGGAGGGGAGCTGGATCGATCAGAGACCAGAGAACAACACGCTGACCTCGGCCCCCTCGTGACGAGGTGTTTGCGCCGACCTGGACCCCGTCGCTCCATTACTCACAGAGAGCCGCCGAGCGTCGCGCGCACCTGTGAACCGTGCGCACAAGATGAATGTGCCCGACAAACACTGGATTCCTCTTTGAGATACGAGGCACGAGGACGAGGTGTGTTCAAGGCCGCACCGTCGGAACGACACTGACTTCATTTGTCTCAACACCGCCGCTGCCATTCAGCTGTGGCTGATTCTAATCGCGTGGCATGAAATATGAACTGAATCATGTTGAATGGATGAATGGATACGGAGCAGATATGTGAAACCGATCTCGTTTGGCAGAAAGACACGGTTCTGCCCATCAGTTCTCGCGTTGGATTGCATTTCCTCATCACTCATCAGTTTGGGTGAAAATACTAAAATAACCTGGTCTCTGAAATCACAGGGGACCACAATGGCCGCGCCACGTTCACAAACTCTCAGCTCTTAATTATGAACAGTAGGAGGCCTTTAGCCTTCATAGGTCACAACCATTTCCGCGGGACTAGTTTAGTTTACTCTGGTTAAGTGAGCATACTCCACGGCAATTGCACTGAGAGTACAAACTGAAGTTGGGTTGAAGGGTGATCAGCTGTGTCTATCACGGCGCTGCAGGCAGCGCTCGTTGACTCACCGCCCAGCGCCCCATCCAGAAAGCCACGGCGTCCTGGTAGAATGCACCTCTCTCCGGCATGGCAACGGGTGCCCGGCTCATTCCCCTCACATGCGGCTGTTGTTCCCAGCAGCCGGCCCACTGGACGGCGCCCAACAGGGGGGATACGGCCGCGGCCAACGGAATAATCAGCCCCCCATTCAGCAGCCCGCTTCCGGTTGGATTTCTTCCTTTGGGGGATTTCTTCCTTTGGGGGGGGCATCGTGGCCTCATGGTGGCCCTTCCCCGGCACGCGGCACGGCACATCGTTAGCATACGATCAACGATCAATACCGACGCTGATCGTTAGGATACCGCTTAAGGTTAGAATACCGCTGATCCCAGTATGGATGAACCCCCGCCCCCCCCCCCTCCCCCCTCCCGACGCAGAGCGCTGGCGGCGCGGAGAACCCAGAAAAAGGAACGCTCAGGGTCTGCGGAGCGCCGGGGGTCTCACTCCTCCCTCCTTCCCACGGCCCTCCGAGAGTGCGTGTCAACGACTCTCTTCCAAATCAAGTTAGCCGTGATTATTGGGTTCTTTGAAGGAGGGGAGAGGAGGATGGGAGGATGGGTGGTGGTGGATGGGTAGTGGTGGGGGGGCTGCAGGAAACGCAGCGGGGTATAATTAGCGCGCTTCCCGTGCGTGCTCTCCTTGGCGCCCGGCGGAAGAGCAGGCGAGCGAAGGGTCCACTGCAGATGCGGCTCGTGTCTGTGTGTGTGTGTGCGTGTGTGTGTGTGTATGTGTGTGTGTGTGTGTGTGTGCGTGCGTGCGTGCGTGTGCGTGCGTGAGTGCGTGCGTGTGCGTGCGTGCGTGTGTGTGTGTGTGTGTGTGTCTGCATATGTGAGTGTGTGTGTGTGTGTGTGCGTGTGTGCACGCCTATGTGCGTGTGTGTGTGTGCGTGCGTGTGCGTGTGTGCACGCCTATGTGCGTGTGTGTGTGTGTGTGTGTGTGTGAGGAGCAGAGCGCGGCGTGAACAGTAATCAGCGCGCACACCCGGGGCCGCCCAATTAGCGCGCGTGCGGCCCGTGTCACTCTGGATGAGCGCTGCTCGGTGGACCGGCGGAAGGCGTTTCCCTCGCTGCTTTGGGCCGTGGCGCTCGCACGGCGCCCAGCCGCGGGCCGACTGACCGACTGGCGAGAAGGACCGGGATGTGGTGAACACGAAGAGGTGCCCGGCCACGCGTCCCCATGAGAAGGGGCGATGACCCAGGAGCGCCCGGCTGGTTTGAAGGCGCGGCTGTGTCCGGGGAGGAGATATCGATTGCGAAATTTCAATTTCACTTCTGTTATTACCGGAATAACACCAGCCAGCATGCTGGTGATGACGTACAGCTGCTGCTGTTACTGTTGAAGCAGCGGAGAGTTTATAAGCTGTTCATATAATAGCTGTGGCTATTATATGATATTCTATAAGTAAAACAATGATTTGTGTTGTGCTATGTTCAGTGTGTTGTAACCCTCGATGAAGATCACTTATTTGCGTGGCTTTCATCAAAACACTGTCACCAATTAAACCCTGCGTGCAGATGGAGAATAGTATGGCCAATCAGCTCAGAGTTATTCAGCCAATTAGGCAAATGGCATTTACCAGCATCTTTAGAGAAGCCCTTTAACGGCCCTCCGCAGCATTATTGCTAATTTAATGCGTGGCTCTGACAGAGTGTCAGAGCCACCATCGCACTTGACGCCGGCCCCGGCCGTCTCTCCTCTTCCTGTTCCTTCCACCAATTATCCACCCGCTTGTTGCAACTTGTTTGTATGTTGCGGTTTGGGAATCATCCTCCACGTCGACAGGGGTCCACACGGCGCCGCACGACACTCTCACCCCCGCACCCGTCCAGACACACGGACAGGGGGGGAGGGAGGGAGGGAGGGAGGGAGGGAGGGAGGGAGCGAGGGAGGGAGGGCAGCGCAAACCCAGACTCCCTCCCGGAGAGACAGCGCCCTAATGAGCAGTCAAAAGCATCAGGCTAATTGTTGTCAGAAAACGCTTTGGCGTCGATAGCAGAGAGAGACCACCTGAAACGGAGCCAGAGACAATACACCAAGAGAAAAAAAAAGATAAATGTTTCTAAATGCCCGAGAATGGTAATTATCTGGCAATTTAAGTGGGCCGGGAAGGCTGCCCAATATGTTTTGTAACCGTCTCTCTCTCTCCGTTTGTATATTTTCCACTGGTGACTCGTTTGAGGTGCAAAACAACCCCTTAAAATATTCCTTTTTGACTGTGACACATCTTTGCTAGATCTGTTACCTTTGTGAATTAATGACTGAATAGATTATGTACTCGAAACCATAACACTTTAGCTTCACTTGGGATGGCTGGGCCCTCTCATAATGGCTGCTTGGGAAGCTGGAGAGTCAGAGACATGCAGGACTGAAAAATAATGAGGACCGTGAATTTGGTATTATGGACAGTCTCATCCACTCCTTTCCTCCAACTCGACTGTCTGAAGACCAAGTGACTGATATTTCCTTGGTATATGAAATTGCCCTTCACTCAGCTGTCTGCAGTAAATAATGAAAACGCAAATCAAGCAATAAATACATGTTATATTACAACGCGGCGTATAGAGATATTTTGAGAGTTTTGAGTGTGATTTCCATGAATCTAGTTTAAGAGTTAGTTAAAGTCCATCAGTCTATTAACTAACTGTGGCAGCAGTGTGGCTGACTCTGCCCCACACAGCAGGAGGGCCACAGTGAGCCAGAGAGCCGGATTGCCTCTGCGGTCCCTGGGCAGGACTCAGGTAAGCGAGTCGTGCCCAGTGTGAGCGGGTGAGCTGTCGACAGAGCCTCTGCTTACTGTGTGTGTTCCCTGCTCTGTGTGACAGCTCCGGGGGGGATCAGTGGCCGAGGACGAAGAGCCAGGAGGCAGAGACCATGGGTGAGTGCGTCTTCAACCACAACTAGAACGCTCTCTGCTCTTTGTGTCTTTCCCCTCCATTTCACCCCCCCCCTCCCACTCTCTTTACTCTCCTCTCTCACTCTCTCTTTCCTCTCCATTTCTCTCTCTCTTCCCTCTCTCTCTCTCTCTCTCTCTGTCTCTCTCTCCGTCTCTCTCCCTCTGAGTCTATGTTCTATGTGTGTGTGTCTGTGGCAGCAGAGCCGAATGCTGCTCTTTGCCGTGCCGTAATCGATAGCCTAACCGCCTGCAGGGGCCCGTGCCCAAGTCCCCCCCCCCCACCCGTTAGGAGACCTCACGATGTTTACCCTTCTCTCTCCTGTTCCCCCCCTCCTCCCCCCGTCCCTTCCTCCCAGTTCCTATGGTGTGCCTCTGTTTGCCTTTTGGACTCTTCTTTTCTCATTGATTCCCAGGCATTCGATTCAGGGAGAAGGCCGCCTAGCAATAGAACCCATTTCTAGTCTGTCTCCTGGGGACCTGGTGAGTTCATAGAATTATCCACCTAAAAATGACAAAACAGACATTAGCAGTGGCTATGTGATCTGAGACTAGAATCGCAATAGATTGACGTCGCTAATTTCTCTCTGCAAACGTACAGCACCAAAGCTAAAAACGTTCCCAAAGAAATAACACTAATATAAGTGCATTGGTGCTTTTTAAAGGGAACATCTGGACCAAGCCAACCTAGCAGATCAGAATGTTTTCCACAGACAGGTGAAGCTGTCACCCGCATATCAAATAGACTGTGAAATACACTCACATAGACACCTGGCCTCGCCGGCCTCCACAGAGTTAACATTGCAATATTGCTCTGTGTCTGCATAATCTACAAGTGAATATTGGTCAATGTGGTCTAGAGGTGACCTTGGTTCATGGGGTCTGGAGGTGACTCTGGTCAGGAGGGGACCTGGTCAATGTGGTCTGGAGGTGACCTTGGTTCATGGGGTCAGGAAGTGACCCTGGGCCATAAGGTCTGGGGGTGACCTTGGTCCATGTGGTCTGGAGGTGACCATGTGCTGGAGGGGACCTGGTCCATTGGGTCTAAAGGTGACCTGGTCTATGTGGTCTGGAGGTGACCTGGTCTATGTGGTCTGGAGGTGACCCTGGTCTGGAGGGGATCTGGTCCATTGGGTCTGAAGGTGACCTGGTCTATTTGGTCTGGAGGTGACCTGGTCTATGTGGTCTGGAGGTGACCTGGTCTATGTGGTCTGGAGGTGACCTGGTCTATGTGGTCTGGAGGTGACATGGTCTATGTGGTCTGGAGGTGACCCTGGTCTATGTGGTCTGGAGGTGACCTGGTCTATGTGGTCTGGAGGTGACATGGTCTATGTGGTCTGGAGGTGACCCTCGTCTATGTGGTCTGGAGGTGACCCTGGTCTGGAGGGGACCTGGTCCATTGGGTCTAAAGGTGACCTGGTCTATGTGGTCTGGAGGTGACCTGGTCTATGTGGTCTAGAGGTGACCCTGGTCCATGTGGTCTGGAGGTGACCCTGGTCTGGATGGGACCTGGTCTATGTGGTCTGGAGGTGACCCTGGTCTGGAGGGGACCTGGTCTATGTGGTCTGGAGGTGACCCTGGTCTGGAGGGGACCTGGTCTATGTGGTCTGGAGGTGACCCTGGTCTGGAGGGGACCTGGTCTATGTGGTCTGGAGGTGACCTGGTCTATGTGGTCTGGAGGTGACCCTGGTCCATGTGGTCTGGACGTGACCTGATCAATGTGGTCTGGACGTGACCTGATCAATGTGGTCTGCAGGTGGCCCTGATCTGCAGGTGACCTGATCTATGTGACCCTGATCCCCCCCCCCCCCCCCCCCCCCCCACACACACACACACACACACACACATGTACACATGCACACAAACACACACACACACAATGCATTGCCTCATCACAGCTTCCCCACCACCCTGCTGGTTATTTAGTGGGCTGTAATGGACAGTCCATTACACCTTTATGGAAAGGCGGCTCATTCCATTAGCTGGTGACCCAGTGAGAAGCTGTGTGTGGGTGCACAGAGACTGGCTCAAGGGCAACTGAATTATTCCATTATCTTTAATGGTTGGAGCTCCACAGCAGTCAAGGCCCCGGGGGAATTTACTTAGCTATGTCACCCCCGTCCTTTGGGAGAACGCAAAAGACTGTAAACAAAAGACAGTGACGAACAGGCTCCATCGATTCCATTCGCAGGGCCCTAAATCCTTTTTTTATGAACGCATTCCCGTTTTATATGATCCAAATGGAGATTTGATGCAGCAGAGTGTCAGATGGTACATAAAATATGACCCGTGCGGTGATGACGATGGATGAGCTGAAGCCTGCGTTTATGTTTCAAGTAATTGGGTTTTGACGGCTGATGAAACTGGAAGCATTTAATTACATTTAATTGGAATGAAATGCTGCTGCTAACGGGACTAGCAACGGCACTTTGTTCAACAGTCTTCTTAGAGGTGGTTTAAACCCTATTACAGACTAATTCCCTTCAGTCAAAGGTGGCTGTGAATGCATTCACATCCAGTATAGAGGCACTGGGAGCAGTGATGGAAACTCAAGCTCAGACTGTTGTCTCCCTCTTTTCTTTCATTGGCACCACAACAAAAAGCTCCACATGTGAAATATCTATTATATTTCGTTAAGTGTTACTATAATTGAAATATGCATGCCTGTGTTGAACATTTTGAACATCTTGAAAGGCTTCATGAGAAAAACGTGAATTTCCCATGTCACACATTGTTCAGGGACACCGCATGCATGCAGTCACACATGTCCAGACGACTTCTGGATGTGCACTGAACATGTGCATTGCCTTCCAGTGGAGGGGAAGCTCTCTGCGAAACTCAACGCGGCTCTTGCACGTGTTTCACACGCGTGTGTGAATCAATGTCATCTCCAGGAACAAGGAAGGACTTTCTTGTCCGTTTGTGGATGGGGAAGATAATATATATTATATATATATATATATATATATAGAGAGAGAGAGAGAGAGAGAGATAGATAGATAGAGACAGACAGACAGACAGACAGCCGAGTATCACAAAGTGATTGTATTAGATTCTCGGTAAAGCACTGAATAAGAGCCTAGGCAGTTGTTTTCCTCCATGTTGCAAAGTAGTTCTTCTCAAGACGGAGACTTTGTGAGCGCTCGTCGGCCATTAAACACCGTCTATAAAACCTTTATGCCTGCTGAAGCTCCATCATAATCAGCCTGGCAGTCAGACGCTGTGCATTAGCCAAATGGGAGAGGATAGCAGCGCCTGAGAGATTAATACCTTCCCATCCACTCTTTATTAGCCACTAATCCTACGCCTCTCCGCCCAGTCGCTCCAGGAGCTGTTGTAGCTGAAGACATGAGGGTGGAGGAGAGGGAGAGGGGGAGGGAGAGCGAGAGAGAGAGATTCCTGATGGGTATATTTTTTGACTCATTACCAAGGGATGTTTGCATTATGTGTTGTTGTTTTAGTGATTCTTTCTTCGTAAGAATAAATAAATAAAGAATGGCCCTTTTAGATATTACACTTCACATATGTGATATATGTAAGGAAATGTTAAGCTTGAGATGAGGAAAATAGCATCGCCAAGGCAACTAGTCAAAATGGCTCTTTGTCTCTTCAGTCGGTTTGCCTCTATTATACTTACTCATTTTATGGTCCAACGTCGAAAGGATGGATTTCTTTGATGGCCATTATTTTGCGTGAAACATTCTCTTTTCACTGTACACATTGATTTTCATTCATGAACCAGCGCAGAAGAATCCGGCGTTTGAAAAGCCATTATACAATGAGGAAGCCATAAAGTAATAATCAAGGACTCTGATAAACCGATTAAACAATGGCGCTCTGTGACTCTCCGACGTCCTTGTTGCCGTCTCAGTGCATTAGCAACGGCCTTTGGCCATCAAGAGCAACCCCATGCCTCCCGTCAGCGCACATTTATTCACGCCAGCCAGTCAAACCCTTGGAGTTGTACCCTGGTTGCCTCGCGGTACATGTGAAGGCAACAACAACAAATCCTAGAGTCCATTACAGGCGACATGTAGCTTAGCGCAGAGCTCGAGTCACGTAGAGCGGGTGGATTATATGGCCTGCAGCAGGCTACTCCCAGGCATATCCTGGGAGTACAGAATCTGTGCTGTTGGAAGATGTTTTCGGTCTATCAAACCAAAAGGTGTCCACAAAAAAAGGGGTTATCCCCTGACTTCAATAAAGGCTTCAATAATTGAGCAGCACTACAGAGAACTCATTTAGTTCAGGCCACAAAGATGCCAGAGCGCCCGCCTTGCAGCCTATCAAAGACAAACCATTAATTCTGAGCTCCCTGTTGTAGTGGGATCGGCGGTTTTCATTGCGACTAGATTTCCTCAACGTGTCTTCTTCAGAGTCGCAGGGCGTGAGGAGAGAAAAGCAATTCTAAACCTTCCAAGGACACCGCTGTGCCCCAGTTTGAGATGAACGCCCCCAAAATAACAGTTTAATTAAGCCACTATCTGTCAGGCTTTCATGTTTTCTAAACGAATCACCAGGAGTCTGATAGCAGGTTCAAAACTCTGCAGAAGTCATTTCAGAAGTCTCTGGAATTAGCTCATATGGAAAGGCATTTCATGTTGTTTTTTATCTCCCGAGAGTGACATCCAAGGATCTCACATCTGGGCAAGATATATTTCATTATTGATGCTCTGATTCACGCATTATCCACCATTAGCCAGCAATAATTTCAAAGTTAGCTGCTAATACACCATGATACTGAGCATTGTGGCTATGCTTCACACTGGCTGCTTGGTGGCCAATTTGTTTATTTTTGGGTCTATGTTATGTATGTATAATGATGATGACGATGATGATGATGATGATGATGATGATGATGATGATGATGATGATGATGATGATGACGAAGATGATGATGATGACAACGACGACGATGATGATGATGATGATGATGATGATGACCCTGCCACCCAGTGACGATGCGCTGGGCGGGATATTGTGATCATGGGTTTGAATGAGTCATGTGACAGGGAACATGTCATGTGGGCTTTTTTTATCAGCTTTCCTTCTCCCAAAACAAGAGTAAACCTCCACGTGAAGAGTCATCCCACGAGGAATCACTCCTACTCTTCACTGGAAAAGCATCGGCGACGATTCATGGACCAACGACGTGAGTAACTTCCGCAGCGTCTTAGCTGGCCGTGATGGGTTCTGACAGAGCATGACGCGACTCCTACACTTGGCTGGCGTTGACAAACCTGTCTGGCCTCATCTTCATGAGGAAGTCAGTCCATCGTAACAAATCAGCTCTTCGTGGGAAGTGCTCCCTGACTGTCGTTGGAGATCAAGCTTCTGTTGGTCACCGTTCCTCCATCCAGAGCAGCAGAACGTACAGCTTTCTACACGCTACCAGCTGATTAAGGACCATTACTGCACACCTACTGTCCAGAGGTTTATACTCAATAATCACACCTTGTTATATGAAAGACCATAATCAATGACCCATGATATCTTTACAAATTAGGTTGTGTTTGCAAAAGTGAATTCATGCAATGGAAGAATTGTGTTTTGTGAAATGTTGTTGGGGAGGTAACAGTGCTAGAGCTACCCATATCGACTGATACAAATCTGTTCAGGACAGGTTCACGTTTGGCAATGAGGTTTTCTGCCGTAAGTCAGATGAACTGTGGAGAAACGTGCTCTCCCCTCTCCCTCCTCTTTGACTGGACCAGAATACTGAACACTGATCCCTATCTACGAGGAATCCCGTCAAAGACGCTAACCAACAGCAACACCGCCGCCTGGGAGCGGTTGGCAACCTGTCATCCGGAAACCACCAAAAGGAATTCACCTTTGTTGTTTCCTGACATTTCATGTCATTAAAACCCCGAAGCAGGGGTGAGGAAGCTAAAAATGATAGGTGAAAAAAAAAAAAAAAGCAAAGAACAAAGTCCAATTAATTCCACCTCTCCGTCTCCAGCGAGACCGTGACACCGTCAGAGAGGACGCAAAATGCAAATGGCGGCCGGGCGCGTATGAGCAGCAGCTCGTCTTCCTCAAATGAGGATGGGCAGCGCGGCGGATGGGGCCAAATGGAACAGGAAGGAGAGGCGGCCGTAGCCAGCCAGCCTTGAAATGATTTAATTTAACATGATGAGGAGTTGACTTTGAGGAGTCTGCATGTGACTGAATGAATCCCACCGCTGTGATGCCACATTATTGTTTTGTGGCGGTCCTGGTGTGCCTGCCTCATGCAGTCGAGAGAACACAGCTACCAGAGGACTGTTATTCAGAATAAAAACTGTAATAGTCAATAAGTGTCACAGTAACAGCATTATGCGTGTGATTACTGTGCCAAGTCAAAATCACACAAGTGTATCAAACTCTGTCCGAGCTTTTCTCTTTGACATTGTTGTCTTAGTTACGTTCAACACATCCACCGCAATGAAGCTGTTAATTGCATTCAATTATCTCTGACCCATATAAGGACATGACCAATTATGGATGCGGGGACGTTAATCACATTTATCAAACGCAGACTGGGTCGTGAAATGCAGTTGATTGGCTTTGAAAAAAATAAAAATAAAACGTATAATAACAATTTAAACATGATTTGTATTTTAGGGAAGTACATTTCACAGACAAGGAAAAAGAAAGGACTGCAGTTGTGTGACATTGCCGAGATGGCCTTTGTGCGCTCACTCACAACAAAACATTTCATGAAACAACCTGTTTTGTTCCATCTTTCACTGCATGCTCGCCGCGGTTAACAATTGAACTTGAAAGTTCGGGTGAATTATGTTTTCCCATAATTCCTTGTGCAGCGAGCAGGATCATTGCTGGTGTGTGAAGATATAAATGGAAATAATGAGAAGGGCTTTTCTCACCCCACTCTCACTTACTGGGCTCCCTGTAATGAAAGGCTTTTCCTTTAGTGTCTGCTCAATTTACAAACCGCCATTTCATGTAGAGGACGAAAGAGTGTTTTATTATCTCTTTTATCTCACTATAACAAATATATATTACACACCAACATATATTTAATTTCCCCTTGGAGGGGATATGAGAAAAGGCTTATATGAACTGACTCGTATTAAGTATAATGAAATAACCTTGGGGTTCAACTTGCCATTGATAAAATTCTCTCTTCACAATACTCTTTTTCTTTCCTTCTACATTTTGTTCTTTCCATGTTTATTTCTGTAGAATTTAGATGCACAGCATCACTTACTTCCTGGATCTTTTTTGGATTTCTTTAGATTCATTCAACATTGATCTAAAATTGAGGGTGAATATTAAACAGAATATAAGCATATTTCCATTGTTCTGCAGCCCCAAACAAAGAGGAGTCAATGTTTGATTAAAATTAAGAATACAAAATTGAAATAGGATGTAGCGAAGGCTGGGGTCTAGTCAGCGGGTTTACACTTGAAGACTTCTTGCAGAACACCTGTTAACCAGAATGTGGCTCTTATTCTGAAAAGACTTCACAAACCCTCCCAGTGGGCTAGTGCTTTATTATAAAATATACACCCTCTCCCTGTTATAAACACATACAGATTACCCTCTCACAAGTGTAGCTTTTGAGAAATCATCACAATTCCCTTTGTTAATAGTTTAAAATGCCAAAGGTCTCTTGAAATATCAGTGTTTACGTAAAATGAGGCCAGCAAGGCATAGGTAATAAAATAGAAATGTCACACTTGCTATCTACAAGAGCAAAACCTCATAAAATGTGTAAGTCTGATGTATTCGCTCTGAATATATATAGTCTACAGGATAAAAAAAATATGCTTGTACCATAAATTAATTTGGTACAAGCAAGGAAATCTGTTGGCCTACACGTGGTCTGGTTTGATCGCAGTTGTTGGCAGGGAAAGGCTATTATGCTTTTTTATAAAACACATAAAAATGACATATATAGCAATGGTTTCTAGATTCTACATGTAAGCATGACATTTATAGTAATGGTTTCTAGATTCTATGTATAAACATGATATATATAGTAATGGTTTCTAGATTTTACATGTAAGCATGACATTTATAGTAATGGTTTCTGGATTCTACATGTAAACGTGACATCTATAGTAATGGTTTCTAGCTTCTATGTATAGACATGATATATATAGTAATGGTTTCTGGATCCATTCACTCACTCAAATTGTTATCCAGTCATTTTGAAATTGAGATGCAGACTTTAGAGGAAAACAAACTGCAAGCATTCAAATTAAATGGTGTTAAATGCCCAGCAGGATTACCACAGGGCCAGACTTCTGTCACCATTTCAGAGGCTGAATTCCATATGAGCTTCCTTTATTAAAGTCTAAGTTACTGCATTTGAAATGTTCACTTTTGAAGACGACTTCCCCAGAAATGACTTGATCTGAATGAAATGTCTCCCGCTGGCCTCCCTGTGTGTGTGTGTGTGTGTGTGTGTGTGTGTGTGTGTGTGTGTGTTTGTGTTTGAATGCATGCATGTATAAATGTGTGTGTGTGTGTGTTGTCTGTGTTGGTGATGTGTGTATATGTGTGTATCTGTGTATGCATGTATGTTTGTGTGTATACCTGTGAGTGTGTATATGTGTATACATGTGTGCGTGTGTGAATGTGAGTACGCAGACAGTGACTCGGTAGGCTTGGTAGGCTCAGCCCAACAGAGGTGTGGTATAGGCTGGGTAGGCTCAGCTGGCCACAGGGGTGGTAGGCTGAGTAGGCTCAGCCCAACACAGGGTGGCAGGCTGGGTAGGCTCAGCCCAACACAGGGGTGGTAGGCTGGTAGGCTCAGCCCAACACAGGGGTGGTAGGCTGGGTAGGCTCAGCCCAACACAGGGGTGGTAGGCTGGTAGGCTCAGCCCAACACAGGGGTGGTAGGCTGGGTAAGCTCAGCCCAACACAGGGGGTGGTAGGCTGGGTAAGCTCAGCCCAACACAGGGGTGGTAGGCTGGGTAAGCTCAGCCCAACACAGGGGCGACAGTGTAGGTAGGAACTAGGGAGGCACAGGGTGAGAGTGGGGCGATCTGTGGATCGGTGAGTTCAAGCATTGAGGATCCTCTTGAACTCACCGCGTGGCTTGCAGAGTACGGCGGCCATCATTTTTCATATTCATTATGTATTGGATTTATCACGCATCACTGATGGAGTGCACCGCATGCTATCTGAAAATTCAATACGATGGGCGCTAGAAAAACGTCTGTTATCGCTCCACTAAAGGCTGTAAGACCTTTCCTTCTGCCCTTCTGGCTTTGAAATGTAATCACAAATTGGATTTTTCAAAGAGTTTATCAGAGGCAAAATATAATTTGGCAGCTTGTATTTTCCTTCCTCGGGTGATATGAAATACAGTGTGGAGTTCTCATCACCACCATCAAATATGTTTCCTAATTGGGTATATTTTCCCTGTCATATGTGTATTCATGTTTCATATGCCATTTTATCATCTGCTCTCCTTGCTCCAGAGAGCGAGAGATACAGGGACAGCCAACTTGAATAGGTGGGTATTATGAAACAGATTCATATCATGTTCAACGAGGATCTTGGATGACTGCTGATCTACGAACTACCCAAATGGATGACCACTTTCTGTAAATCACAGACACTTGTGATATGGAGATATTTTATCACGGCAGAGGGAATTGACTTCTTTCCTGTGCCTACACTCACCTTCCAGGACTGAACATGAATAATGATTCAGTATATGATATGATACATCATATACATATCCTATCCTACCACATTTGAAATATAAATAGGTTTGCTTGCCTTTACCATTTCTACATTTTTACAAAGATGTACTTTTCTACTTTTCCTTAAAGATACATGACGAATGAGACTTAAAGTTTCTTCATTTGAAAATGTTTTAATTCAACTGCTATTGATTCACAACAGCAGTTTGTCACTATATCTCTGCACTGCTGTGGTCATGTAACCGTGTGCTCTGATTGGTGTGTTCCATGTAACCGTGTGTTCTGATTGGTGCGTTCCATGTAACCATGTGTTCTGATTGGTGTGTTCCATGTAACCATGTGTTCTGATTGGTGTGTTCCGTGTAACCATGTGTTCTGATTAGTGTGTTCCATGTAACCATTTGTTCTGATTGGTGTAAAAGGTGAAAATCAATAACACATGTACATTTCTCTCCACCATTTTGTGCCAAATGCGCAAGCAAATAAAAGCCCCTAACTTAAAGAAGAAAAACGATGCAAGCACCGACATGGATTTTAAATACCATGGCAAGAGGCAGGGTAACAAATTCAATGATTTGGCAGTGATAAAATATATATACATTTAAATTAAAACGAGAGGCATCTGTCGTGGTCTTGCGTGGGAAGTGAAGCAACAAACAGTGTGTCTACATCGCAGTGAGCCTGACGTGACGGTTAAATACCCCCGAACGGAGCAAACATA
>JAXIVH010000015.1:6905179-6917679 GCA_036785325.1 Urophycis tenuis
ACAACAGGTGCAGACTGTGACGGTAGTAATGAGTATGTAATGTGTAATCTGCCAAATGCATTGCGTTTAAAAAAAATATATATATATGCTCGCACCAGATTTAGCAAAGCACGTTCCATCCCAGAAACCGTGACAGACTGATCCCGTTCTCTGAGAGCTATAGGGACAGAAGGAAACAAACATGGCAGACCCGATGAGGACCACAGGTCTGGTCAGCGGCTGTTGCGGTCGCCAGGTCTGCCGGCGTGGTTTCCATGTCACAGGTTGTACTGGTAGGACGCGGGGGAGCGCGGAGTCAGTGCCTCACCTGGGATATTTTCCTCTTTCCTTTATCCCTCAGTCTCTCCACACACACACACACACACACACACACACACACACACACACACACACACACACACACACACACACACACACACAACACACACACACACGTCGGTCCACGCTTTGAATGGCATGGAATTTAATTTAGTGTTTCAATTCTTTCTCAAGTGTTTGTGTCCTTGAGAATCGACAACTTTCATTCGCACTCTGTTCAGGTAGTATTTCTAATAACGGTGATTGTTATTATTATTATTTGTGTTCTGTAGTCTGTATCACACGGATCGCACGCCAAAATGAAAACGTTGTTATCGACCATTTGAACCCACAAACGAGGAACTTTTCCAGGACGTGTGTGCGTGTTGGTATGGTAAATGAAGACGCACACACACAGAGCAGGGCAGACGTGACGCGGGGTGGTGGGTACTCACGCTGCGACCCTCCTGCGGGAGGTGATGCTGGCCACGATGACGCTCCCCGGCCGGGGCATGGCAACCGCCTGGAAGGTTCCCCGCCAGAACTTCTCAAAGAGCTCCTTCTCTTCGCGCTGCCCCCCCAGCGAGGCTGTAGACACACAGGGACTCCCCTGGAGGGAACACGGGCTGGGCTGCATGATCTTCGGCTCGCCAAAGTATTTCCCAACAACAACGGCGGCGCGCGGAGGAACACAAGCGATGCGCTCACGCAAAACGCTCGCGTGCGCACGGAGGAGACCTTGGCTCAGGAGCTGTCCAAGTACTGAATAAACACCGCGCTGAGATGCGAGAGAGAGAGAGAGAGAGAGAGAGAGAGAGAGAGAGAGAGAGAGAGACGGAGTGATGCTTTCCCCTCCGCACCGAAGGCGAGACAGCCAGCGAGAGAGAGAGAGAGGGAGAGGGTCGGGCTCCCTGCGCTCCCGGCACGTGGGGGAGAGGGACAAAGGCGACCCCTTCCAGTTGGAGGCTGGGTGTTACTGGGTGTTACTGGGCATTGTTCTCCCAGATGGAGAGGAAGGGTGGCTGGGTATCGCCTCTCCTGTCACATCTGCTGCGCCTTGGGAGACGGGGGAGATGGGGGAGACGGTAAGAGCGCCCCCCCACTCCTGGCTTCTTGGTCTGCTGGATAGATCCCTCCTCCCTGGCTGGAACTCTTTCTTCTTAGTGTGTCTCAAGCCGGCCGGCTGCCTGAGTTACGCATCACTACCCAGACACGCGGCGCACCAGGACCGCTGTGTGTGTGGATGACAAGTGAGAGGGAGGGAGAGAGAATGAGAGGGGGGGGGGGTGTCGGAGGGTGAGAGAGAGAGAGAGAGAGAGAGAGAGAGAGAGAGAGAAAGAGCAGGTGTATCTGTTGACGCGGGCTCCCGTGGTGGAGAGAGTGCTCGAGCGATACGGAGTTTGTCCGAAGATGGAGAGTGTGCGAGCGTGTGTGTGTGTGCGTGTGCGTGCGTGTGTGTTTGTGTGTGTGATAGAGTAGGCTCAGATGAAGGCTGCTAGTCCTCTCTCTTTCTCTCTCTCTCTCTCTCTCTCTCTCTCTCTCTCTCTCTCTCTCTCTCTCTCTCTCTCTCTCTCTCTCTCTCTTTCCCTGTCTCTCTCTCTCTCTCTCTCTCTCTCTCTCTCTCTCTCTCTCTCTCTCTCTCTCTCTCTCTTCTCCTCTCTCTCTCTTCTCTCTCTCTCTGTCTCTTTCTCTCTCTCCTCTCTCTCTCTCTCCCTCCTCTGGCCGTGACATCAGAGTTTGGGGGCTGGACATATGGGGAGAATATCCACTTATCTGTCTCTCTCTTTCTTTCTTTCTTTCTTTTCTGTCTGTCTCCTTCTCTCTCTCCCTGTGTCTCTCTGTCTGTCTTTCTCATCTCTGTCTCTCCATTGCTCTCTCTCTCTCTCTCTGTCTCTCCCTCTGTCTCTCTCTCTCTATGTCCCTCTCTCTCATCTCCTGCTGTGTGAATCACATTGTTTTCTGTGTTTCTCCCCTGTGTCTCCTTCAGCTCAGGGTCACTCGGACCACTCCATCACTCTGTGTCTCTCTCTTCAGAGGCACGTTCCAGTGTGAACAACGGCCACCGTAGGAGGTGAGCCGACTCCATTCACTTTCCCGTCTGTTGCGGGAGGCATGCACCATCACAGTCTGCAGAATATGCCGGCATGTTGGCCACTTTGTGTTTGAACATGATTATATATAAATTATGAGAATATAATATTATATATATATATATATAAATATGTCTTTCTGTCTGGTTTTCTTTCTTTCTTTCTCCCTCTCTTCCCCTTCCTCGGTCCCACTTGTGGCTGTCACATCACCCTCCCCCTACAATCCTCCCCCCCCCCCCCCCCCCCCCCAGTCCCCCCCCCTGCCTGAGCTCTCTCTCCCCTCTCATGGACAAAGGGCCGTGTGGATCAGCATGACAAAAGACCTGGGCTGAGTGAGGGCAGCCGAGCAGCCGAGCATGTGGCTGACATGAAGACCACCCCCCCCCCCCCCCCCCCCATGCCTCCCCCCCTTCTCCCTCCTCTCTCTTCTCCCACCCACTCCTCCTCTCCCCTCAGGCCTGCAGCCTCTCCCTGCTGTTTCACGTTGCCTCCCTCCTGCTTCTTCCATACCAGCACTGTGCTCTTCTCCTCTTCGCCTCCTCAAGTTTCCTCCTCCTCTCCTCTTCGACTCCTCTGGTCTCCTCCTCCTCTAGTCTCCTCTCCTTCTCCTCCTCTCCTCTTCGACTCCTCTGGTCTCCTCCTCCTCTAGTCTCCTTCTCCTTCTTCTCCTCTCCTCTTCTACTCATCTGGTCTCCTCCTCCTCTAGTCTCCTTCTCCTTCTCCTCCTCTCCTCTTCTACTCCTCTGGTCTCCTCCTCCTCTAGGTCTCCTTCTCCTTCTCCTCCTCTCCTCTTCGACTCCTCTGGTCTCCTCCTCCTCTAGTCTCCTTCTCCTTCTTCTCCTCTCCTCTTCTACTCATCTGGTCTCCTCCTCCTCTAGTCTCCTTCTCCTTCTCCTCCTCTCCTCTTCGACTCCTCTGGTCTCCTCCTCCTCTAGTCTCCTTCTCCTTCTCCTCCTCTCCTCTTCGACTCCTCTGGTCTCCTCCTCCTCTAGTCTCCTTCTCCTTCTTCTCCTCTCCTCTTCTACTCATCTGGTCTCCTCCTCCTCTAGTCTCCTTCTCCTTCTCCTCCTCTCCTCTCCTACTCCTCTGGTCTCCTCCTCCTCTAGTCTCCTTCTCCTTCTCCTCCTTTCCTATTCTACTCCTCTGATCTCCTCCTCCTCTAGTCTCCTTCTCCTTCTCCTCTCCTCTTCTACTCCTCTAGTCTCCTCCTCCTCTCCTCTTCTTCTCCTCTAGTCTCCTTCTCCTCCTCTCCTCTTCTCCTCCTCTAGTCTCCTTCTCCTTGTCTCCTCTTCTCCTCCTCTAGTCTCCTTCTCCTCGTCTCCTCTTCTACTCCTCCTCCTTCATCTCATCCATCTCCTCCCCTGGTGGTCCAGCCTCTTGCCTTGTTTTGTTGTGCCAAAGTGAGGGATTGTTGAGCAGCATCCCCTGCCTCCCACACTCCAGCACCCTGTCTCCTCCCTCCATACACCTCCCAGAGAGTTACCTTTTCAAAGTCCAGTGAACTGTTTTTTTTTTCTGTACAATACACACGCTGCCATTAGTAATGGTTAATTTTGAGCAGTTTATAAGTGGCTTAACAATGTTGGCTAAGGAAGTACTTTATATTGCTTAGCAACACCGAAGTTTTGCAAATGGTCCAGTGATGGCACACCACACACACACACACACACACACACACACACACACACACACACACACACACACACACTAGCGGGACTGTAAGAACACAATTCTCTGCATTAATTCAAAATTCAGTGGGAAAAAACACCCAAGAGAAGCCGACCTCTGGCTCGGCCTATCAAAGTTGGCGAGCATTGCGGGGAGAGAAGGCACATACGTTCCCAGCCGAAGAGCCGAAGCGAGCGGCTCGGAGTTCGTAGGTTCGCACAAAAGTCATAAAGAGGCGGCGCCGCCAGATTAACAACGCATAAATTAGCCGATAACACAGCGCCGCAGTGTAGAACATCTACTTAGCGATAACAGCTAACGCTACTTGATGCTAAGTGACTGCTCCGTCGGGGTGCTTTGCATAAAGGTGGAGGCAGAGGGGTGAAGCCGCGTGCCCGGCAACGGCACTCAGCGTTCATTTATAGCGCGCGCGACGGCGGCCGGGCGTTCCTGTGTGCCTCCGCTCTCGCGGCAGGGTGAATGGTCACGGAGCCACGCCCCTAAAGAAACACCGCTAGAAGTGAGGCCTCCACATCACCGACCACACCTGGCAGGCCTAAGGTGACCCGGGAGGCCTGTCTCCTCCCCCCCCACCCCCCCAAGGCTTGATCGTTGTCTTAAGGAACCGAGGGGGACGTCGGGACGTCGGCAAAACGTATCTCAGCGAGGCATGACGGTGCCCCTCGGTGGCTCGCCACGTCCGCCGTAATGCAATCAGCCGCACGCCTCGAGTGCGGCCATCGAAAGCTCACAATAGCGAGTTGGAACCTAACCGGCGGCGCCGGCGGCGAGGGGCAGATTGGCGAGTGCCGCGTGGGCTCTCAAGACGGACACAATGACAGTAATTGCGGTCGTTAGAGGAGATGGATTCGTTTGTCGTCGGCTTGTTTTCACGCCCGTCGCCAGTCAACACCATTCTCTGTTTCTCTTCATCGGCCACGCGTGTGCGTGTGTGTGTGTGTGTGTGTGTGTGTGTGTCTGTGTGTGTGTGTATGTGTGTGCGTGTGTGTGCGCGTGTGTGCGTGTGCGTGTGTGTGTGCGGGTGCGTGTGTGTCTGGTGCCAACGTGCTGCTGTGTGTAGCCGGTAATTATTTGTTGTTTCACACGCATGCGAGCAAACAGCGGAGCATTTGTTTTCGTGTCGTTTTTTTTTCTTTCACATCGTGGGGGAGAGACACTTTTCAGCAAGGTGTCGACTTGCGAGAACAATGCATGTCTGGCTTCTCACATTGGGGCGTTCTGCGTTTCTATTTCTTCTCAACTGTCCTGAGACACAGACGTTAAAGTAAATGTATGTCGCACCACTCAATGACATCACTTTGATTATACACGGCATATATATATATATATATATATATATATATATAAAACCCCAAATAATTTTTTCGATGGATGGCACCGAACTGGCTGGAGGAACCAGACAACCTGCTCAGCATTGTTTTACTGGGTGGGTTCTGGATGGTCGGGTGGTGAAGAACCAGACCCTTCAGAGTCGGACTCAGAATTCCCCAGCCTGGGAACCGGATGAATCTGTGAGCTTGTCTTTTAGACAGACTCCTCGCTGGGCGAATCACAACTGTTTATCTGATATGGGGCGGGTTTGACGCGATGACTGAACAGAGGAGCGCCCTATGGGAGCGCCGTAGAGGCATTCGAATAAACATCCAAGATGGCCACCGCTGATGAGCCAAACGTGTCGTTGCTCTGATTGCCAGCGTCCAGAGGTGTCTCGGTCTGTGCCCGTCGAGAACGGCCCCTCAGAAATCGAAAAGGGGGCCAAGAGAATCAAGACTAACACAAGTTTTTTTTTTGGTCTGGCGATGGTGCAAACAATTCCTGCATTAAAAATGACCCCCCCCCCCCCCAAAAAAAAAAGAAAATTCTGGAACATTTGGTTCGGTCTGCACAAAGCTGATAAGATGTTTCCTGTTCCGAGCGTCTGCCTGAATGGCTGCTAAGAGAAATCCTCTCTGACCAACACCTACTCCTGCCACATGAACACCCATCCGCCCTTATTGTGTGCATAATTGGGCTCTCCAGAAGGTGAGGCGTGGAGCCTGGTGTCTGATAAAGACATGAACACAGACAAGGCAGCAAACAGTGGAGCTGTTTGTCGGCCGCAGAAGGCTCGAGGACTGCGCGCGGTCGATAAGGGTACTTCGGCGAGGGGGGGCTCGGCACGCCAACGCCAGGCAAAGCCGCCGTCATGATAGCTAACTAACCTGAGGAGGAGCGCGCCTCCGCTCTGAGCCGGCGACACGAAACACACGCGATACAAACACATTTAAAGTCTGCCTCCCCCCATTAAGTACACAGTCAGAACAACAGGGAGAGAGACACAGACCGACAAAGAGAGAGAGAGAGAGAGAGAGAGAGAGAGAGAGAGAGAGAGAGAGAGAGAGAGAGAGAGAGAGAGAGAGAGAGAGAGAGAGAGAGAGAGAGCTGGGGGGAGTCTCATGAGGAAATATTTCATACATCACCCCAGCATGCAGGCGGTGTAGAAGCCTGCCAATGTAATTACTCATGGTGACGTAGCTCGGAGCTCTGGTTGGTTCTCCGTCAGGTGGAGAGATACAATAAAGATAAAACTACAAACCTCCACTCATTCCCACAGCTGTTGTTGCCTTGGAGACGTTGATTGTTATTGCTGTCAGAGGGTGATGAAATATGGAATATTGCGTAATTCAATTATTATCATAATTCCAGGATCACCATATCAAAATTCAAACAACGTTTGATAGTCGCTAAGGAATTAGTGGAGATAGGAATTCATGTGTTCAATGTCAAATGACAATTTATCAACATGTTGCTGTGAGTACATTAATTAGTATGAATATAATTCATCATGAATCAATACCTCCAATACTGCAGTACCTTAAACAAACCACATATCAATATGTAGAACTGAAGGTCATTCCTCTCTGCTAGTGATGGCTGGGATGTGACCTTGACTTTCCCTCCAAATGGCCTGTTGCCTGTAATTAATAAATACACAAGGTAAAACAATATATACTACTCCTACTACTACGACTCAATAATCAATCAAATCAATAAAAAAAAACAATTTAGAACAATAATACAAGAAATAATAGTTGATAACTATTCTTGTTATTAACAAGAAATTGTTAGAAATGTTATTAACAATGTACTGTGTAATGTGCTTATCATGATTAGATTACAAATTACAATATTTGTCATAAATCATTGTAAGATTATTTGTCTACTTTTGTCTGCAAAAGTACTCACAGGGAGATTCAGACTTCAATCTCATTACATTCTACTGAGAAACTTGGTGTTGAGAACTCCAGGAGGCAGCAGTGTTTCCTGCGGTTAGCGCCAGGACACTCCTCAAGAAGCTCGCAGCTCCAGAAGACCTGCTGATGTCATGGTCAACGCTGATCACGGGTGATGTTGACAATGTTATCAATTAAATCACATCATATTGCTGATATATTCCACAAGCAAGACGCTGGCCAGGCCGTAGCTCTCCCTTTGTTTATTATTGATTCTCCATCTCAGCCACCCATCCAGCCCACTTGCGCCGGTCACAAACACACACTTACAGCCAGTTAGCGGAGATTGATGAACTCTGAGTTAGTAGTCAGTGCGTCAGTCAGAGTCTCCCAGTCTACTGACTGGGAGGGGCTCCATCTTACACATTGCAGCTTTCACGGCTACCTGCCTTCTCATGGGAGGGAGTAAAAGAGAGGTACCCCCCCCCCACCCCACCCCACACCCCCACACCCCCCTCCAGGTGGTGGGCCAGATGCTCAAAAGACTTTTGTATTTAAGACGATTCGTCTTGACCAGAATGAAGGTCGTTTTTAAATATGGTCAATCATATTTTCGTGTTTTCTTAACACATAACGATCTCAATGCTACATCTTTTGCAGGCTGAGTTAAGAGCTCTAGGTGAGGGTAAGAGAGGTCCAGGAGATTGCTCTAAAACCTATGGGTCTGTAGCATTGTAGCCAGCCGGAGGGGGGAGGGAGAAGGGGAGAGAGAGAGAGACAGACTCACGGGCGAAGAGAGGGTCGTCCGACTGAGAGCCTCAGAACACCAGGGCACGCCACCGTCTTGCATCAAACCATCCAGCTCACCGGAGAACGGAGCCACTCTGACTCCCTGCGCGGGGGATAAGGCGTCCACGCCTCACGGCCCCTCGGGCACGCCACGGCCCCTGGGCACGCCACGGCCGCCAGGCTGCCCTCAGGGGCTCTCTGAGCGCTACTTCACGCTCTGTCATCGGAGAGAAGATGCGGCCGTCATCCAGAACCCTGCGCTTCAGGGCCCCAAGGAGAAGTGGTGGGGGGGGGGGGGGGGGGGGGGGCTCTGTGTTTCGTCAAAGCCTATTATTTTTCGGTATTTTGATATGCATGGCTCAGATAACCACCTTCTTCCTGTCACTTTGTTTTTGGAATAGATGTCAGGACGAGAGCACATACACACGCACACACACACACACACACACACACACACGCACACACACACACACACACACACACACACACACACACACACACACACACACACACACGCATGCAAACACAGCTGAGATGACTAAAACCCTAGACGCTATACTTATGCACACTACCATGGTATTAACTCATCACTCAGCGCGTATTTATCAGTTATTATTATGAATATATTATATGAATCCTTCTTGTGCCTGAAAGAGGAGGGTTTGGCGTACGCCCAGGTCATTATGAAGGGCCGGTCTGGTGATCCACCCATTGTAACCATCCTTCCTGGCGTCGCTAAAAAGGAGTTACCAGCATCACTTGTCAAAACCCATCGTGCCGATTCGAGCAATTAGTGTGAAGCGGCGAGTGTGAAGCGGCGAGTGTGAAGCGGCGAGTGTGAAGCGGCGAGTGTGAAACTCGGCGGCATGGCACTTTTGTCTTCACGATGACACGTCGCGTAAAGCACTCACAGACGCTTCGCTCCATCACGTTGTCCGCGCGGTCCGCTCTGACCCGCGCACACACACTGACACCCGGAGAGGGAGACGCTACGGTGCCATTGTTTACATGCGAGGCGGCGAACCCTCTTCCCTAGAGTCAGCACGGGGGGGAGGGGGGGGGGGGGGGGGGGGTCTCTCTCTCCGACAAACGGCCCAAGCTAGCCGGTGACGACGGCGTGTTCCGGGCGAGGCGCTATGCGCGGCGGTCAGGCCTTCCCGGGCCGGCGTGGGCCTTTAAGAGCGCGCGGCGTGTCAGGCGGCGTGCCCGGCGTGATGGCGCCGCCCGTGTCGCGCTGCCGCCGGCACACCTGACAGATGGCGCCGGTGACATCAAACGCACCGGCAAGTGTGCCGCCCCCCCCCCCCCCCGAGGGGAGCGGCGGTGGCATGCGGTGGCCCTATCTATAAATACCGACGGTTTGGGGAGGGGCTGGGGGTTTGGCGAGCAAGGTGAGGACGTCACCTGTGAGGGTGTGAATTTGCGGAGGGAAAATGAAGTGAAAGACAACCGGGAGTGTAAGTCACATTCTGCTTTGTTCTTTCGCGCTCGGATGATAACCTTGGTTGGGGTTTGTCTGTCTGCCTGTCTGCCTGTGTGTGTGTGTGTGTTTGTGTGTGTGTGTGTGTGTGTGTGTGTTCGGTGTGTGTGTGTGTGTGCGTGTGTGTGCGTGTGTGTGTGTGTGTGTGTGTGTGTGTGTGTGTGTGTGTGTTCGGTGTGTGTGTGTGTGTGCGTGTGTGTGCGTGTGTGTGTGTGTGTGTGTGTGAGAGAGAGAGAGAGAGAGAGAGAGAGAGAGATAGTGTGGGAGGGTGTATGAGAAAGGTGTGTGTGTGTGAGAGTGATTAACCTCGGGCATCATTTCTTTTTGCAGAATTGATTCTGCTCGATTGTGGATTTATAAATATTAAAGTTCACGCCACCTGAAAACAAAGATGATCTTTTTTTTAATGAATAGCTCAGTCCCCGATGAGTGGCTACAGGGAGAAAAAGGTTGTACTACTGGTGTAGAACATGAGTGAAAACAAGCATCAGGCATTGCCTCAAAACTGCCCTAAAACATGGGTTCCAACTCAGATGATCTTTATGTTGTCAGTATTTCAGGTTTTGATCAACAGTTTCTGATGATGAGCTCACATCAATACTTTTATTCTCATTGTTTTAAACCTCACAAAATCCCATTATGCCACAAACCATATTATATGTAATTCAATCTCTACCAAGTCCCACCTCAATTAAAATGAAAAAAAAAAAAAATTGCTTAAAACATAACGCACACTTCCAATGGTTTCTTCCATAATGTGCAGACAAAAAGGAAGATGTTGTTTTTTTAATAAAGCACCTCCACCTGAACCACTCCATCAGAGGCCCACGCTCACACACAGCGGCCCGCCACTCACAGTACGCACCATCACCGTATACACACCATCACCACTCACAGTACACACCATCACCGTATACACACCATCACCACTCACAGTACGCACCATCACCGTATACACACCATCACCACTCACAGTACGCACCATCACCGTATACACACCATCACCACTCAGTACGCACCATCACCGTATACACACCATCACCACTCACAGTACGCACCATCACCATATACACACCATCACCACTCACAGTACGCACCATCACCGTATACACACCATCACCACTCACAGTACACACCATCACCACTCACAGTATGCACCATCACCGTATACACACCATCACCACTCACAGTACGCACCATCACCACTCACAGTACGCACCATCACCGTATACACACCATCACCACTCAGTACGCACCATCACCGTATACACACCATCACCACTCACAGTACGCACCATCACCGTATACACACCATCACCACTCACAGTACACACCAACACAGTACACACCGTCACCACTCACAGTACACACCATCACCACTCACAGTACACACCATCACCACTCACAGTACACACCATCACCACTCACAGTACGCACCATCACCACTCACAGTACACACCATCACAGTACGCACCATCACCACTCACAGTACACACCACCACCACTCACAGTACACACCGTCACCACTCACAGTACGCACCATCACCACTCACAGTACGCACCATCACCACTCACAGTACACACCATCACCACTCACAGTACACACCAACACAGTACACACCACCACCACTCACAGTACACACCACCACCACTCACAGTACACACCATCACCACACACCATCACCACTCACAGTACACACCATCACCACTCACAGTACACACCATCACCACTCACAGTACACACCACCACCACTCACAGTACACACCATCACCACACACCATCACCACTCACAGTACACACCATCACCACTCACAGTACAGACCATCACCACTCACAGTACACACCATCACCACTCACAGTACAGACCATCACCACTCACAGTACACACCATCACAGTACACACCATCACCACTCACAGTACACACCATCACCACTCACAGTACACACCAACACAGTACACACCATCACCACTCACAGTACAGACCATCACCACTCACAGTACACACCATCACAGTACACACCATCACCACTCACAGTACAGACCATCACCACTCACAGTACACACCATCACAGTACACACCATCACCACTCACATTACGCACTGTCACCACTCGGCCTTGTCTGCTTGTCTCCTGAAGACGTCCAGGAACAAAGCCCTACACCGCTGTACGTCTCCCTGCTGCCTTCCCGTAACGCCGCTCTGCACCACCGCCTCTCTTTAACGCGCACATGCTCCGTGTCTGATCAACCTGCCGGATTAATTCCTGTCTAGATAGAACAACATTGCTGACAGCAACAACAACAACAACAATAACAACAACGACAACACTTCCTGCTGGTGGAGACGGAACATCGTCCCCAGCAGATGCTGGTTAAACCTGCTTACCTTATTTAAAATGACTCAGCCGTGGATAATTGGAAGAGACGATATGTGAGGGCAACACAGAGCACAAGAATGCACATACAGACGGTGCAACAGAGTGAGACAGGGAGATGAGAGACAGACAGAAAACGTTCAAGAGAGAGTAAGATGGACCAGAGACAAACAAAATGTAGAACATTCATACACGTGGTCGATTTGAGGGTGTAGATTTGCAACCGGCAATCGAAACAATCCATATTTGCCACATTGAGGGCAGGGCCTGAATGGTCGTCTCTCTCCAGTCTATGGCCAACACTTATTAATCAAAACATAACCTTTTCATGAAATATAGCCATGACCTTGCAAATACATACTATGAAGATGACAAGCCACTGACATCCTGCCTGAACGAAGAAAGAAACGATTGGCTTTGTAAAACTAGAATTAAATCACATTCCTTCCTGTTGAGTTAGAAGGTGTTATAGCACTGGTATTGTGCTACACTACTGGTACAGTGTTATAGTACTGGTATTGTGCTATACTACTTGTATGGTGTTATAGTACTGGTATTGTGCTATAG
>JAXIVH010000015.1:6922679-6927679 GCA_036785325.1 Urophycis tenuis
CAGGGAACCAGCCTGTAGGGAACGCTGCACAAGTAGCATTTATTGTTGTTGGGGGTTCTCATTTATCCCAGTGATGGCGGAGTTAGCCTTATCTCTAGCAGGGAGTTTCAAGATGAGATAGGGGACCCCCCCCCAGAGGACAATCCTTCCTCGTCTTTCCCTGAGCAGCCCTCTTTCCTCCCACCAAGACTTCCAGCATCGGTGTAGCCGCGGGTCTGGAATCTTAATCAGCGAGCTGCCGGAAGAGGGGAGGAGAAATAAATGCACTTGGGTCCCTTAGTGGGGCGATCTCTGAGATTTTCATGTAAATAAATGTCTGTCTTTCTGTCTGGACCGAGGTGACACCGGGGTGACGGACCACTGATGAACGCCCTTACCCTTGCAGTATTATGAAACCATCAGTATTACTTTATCATCAGTTTTATGAAATGATCAAACTGGTGGTGGGTGGGTCTGGTGTCTCCGGGAGCACCGACCACCCCTCAGCAAAGGGGGCGCCAAAGAGACCGGAGCGGAGCCTTGCTCCCATTAGTGGGATTCCCCAAAAAAACCTTGATCCACTCTCTGTCTTTCAAAGTCCTTCCATTGTGTCGGCGGCGGCGTCGGTCCCGCCCAGGCGCTGGGTCTCGTCTCCCCGGGCCGAGCCCTGTGAGCTTCCTCAACAGCCTTTGGTATAATAGACGGAGGTGGGGGGGGGGTGCAGAAACAAACAGCGCTCCAGATGGCTGGTTCAGAGACCCGTTTGGGGCTCTCCCGGGAGAACAAGTGTTGGGGCGGTGGAGCGTGGCGCTGGTCATTGGGTGGTCACGGTCCGGCGGCCTATCACCACCCAGACGTCACCCCGCCACGGTGGAACGGGAGCCAGCTGAGTAGACTGGGACCCCCCCGCCCCCCCCCCCCCCGCCCCCCCCCCCCCCCCCCAGCCCCACCACCCCCCCAGCCAGGCCGAGGTTCAACCCCATCAGAACAATACGGTCCGGTTCTGTTTGGGGTCGGCGCTGCAGATATGAACCGAAACGTGAGCTCTGTGGGCTTTGGGCGTAACGTAACGGAGTGACGGTTACTTGGATGCACTGACTGCAGGGAAAGCAGCTCAGAAGGTCCCGGTACGGGTGAGGGATCCTCCTCCCTGGCGCCCACCGGGAGGCTGACGACGGAAGGGGTTCGAACTGAAAACCTTCGGGCCGGGAGAGGAAGAGTGCGAGAAACCGGTGGAAGGGGGCACTGGAGAAAGAGAAAAATTGTTCTAAGATGACTCACTCGCCATTCTGTCTTCATCGGGGGCTCACAGGATGTGTGCCCCGCGTGTGAAATCTCATCAGAGCTGGTCAGGATGCGAACGTTGGTTTCAATGCTCGGCTTATTTTGATGTGGAAGCTTCTTGGCAAACCCTTTCTCTTTTGGGTGCAAAAACTTTTTTTTTTTCAGAAAAAATTTATATAAATTAAGAAACTGTGTGAATCACGGTTCCTCTGGGAAGTGTGTGTGTGTGTGTGTGTGTGTGTGTGTGTGTATACATGTGTATTCGTGCTTGTGTGTTTGTGTGTGCATCTATATTTGTGTGTGTGTGTACAACATATGTGTGTGTGTGTGTGTGTGTGTTTTGTGTGTGCGTCTATATATTCGTACATGTATGTACATACTGTATGTGTGTGTGTGTGTGTGTGTATGTGTGTGTGTGTATCTGTGTGTGTGTGTGTGTGTGTTTGTGTGTGTGTGTGTGTGTGTGTGTGTGTGTGTGTTTGTGTGTGTGTGTGTGTGTGTGTGTGTGTGTGTGTGTGTGTGTGTGTGTGTGTGTGTGTGTGCGTACAACACACACAGCCACATGGTACTCTGCAGCAGGGCAATCCGTGCGACAATGCGTGTTCTCACGCTCCGTAACCTTGACGTCACGCAGACACGCGCACGCCCGTCACCACGGAACTTCAAACTTCTCCCTTTGTCGGTTTTATCTACAAGTAGCATATTGCTTTTGTCAGCCCGAATCCTTATCAATGGTCTGTCAGAGTAACCTCTCTCGCCCACACACACACACACACACACACACACACACACACACACACACACACACACACACACACACATACACACACACACTCACCCACTCACACACACACACACACACACACACACACACACACACACACATACACACGCTCACACACACACACACACACACACACACACACACACACACACACACACACACACTCACACACACACACAGACATCCCCCATGGCACTTGGATGGAATTAACTGGGTGTTGGGTATTATTTATTGTTTGACCAAATCAGTAGGACTTGGATGTCCACCACAGAGTCCCAGCACTGTCTGTATATATGCGCAGTCCCTCAGTCCCTGCTCTATGAGCCTGTGGCCTGGGTGGGGGCGAGTAGACACATGACAACACAGGACGACACATTATAAATACATGCAATACATAAATACATAAAATGCATTAGACACTATCATTTGCATGGGGGCGCATCAATGTGTTTGTGTGCGGTTTCCCCAGAGTGTGTGCGCATACTGAACACCCATCAGTAGAACCCTCGGTGTATACGAGCAGCAGTGCATTGTGGGCCATTTCAGGCTGACAGGCCTGTCATGTGTCCATCACAGCGGTCGCCTCCAAGGGTCGAGGCCAGCTGATCCTCCTTCCTGTGCGGACGAGAGACATCAGAGATCGGCAGACAAGAGGGGGAGCCGGGCGGAGCCGGCCGGGAGCCCTCATGTGGAAAGGGTTTTCACCGCGCAGAGCGGCGCGTGTCGAGTGCTGGCGAATTAGCTCTGAGGATTTGTCCCGGTGTTTCCTGTGAAATGCATGCGCATATATATATTCCCAGCATACACATTGTTTAATTAGCGCATTGCGTCGGGCGTTTGTTTACATGCAAATAAACAGCGCATGGGCGATGCTTGCACACGCAACAGGCTGTAATTGCAATCCCGCCTTTGTCGCGGCAAAGCCCCGATGCACACCCGGACCCCTGCATGAATATTGATGAGGACCTGTGACCTGTGGCGCATTGTGCCAGCTTTGTCCCTGATTGTAGGGAATGACTCCCTGATCTCCGGGGGTCCGCGCGGAGTGAATTAGCGATGTAAACACCGGAGGGCTTCCACTCAGGGTGACCAGTGGCTCCGGCCTCAGAGGTGCTCAGCCGATGTCAAGGTTGCCCCTTGTCGGTATGAAACTCCTGAAGTGCCCTCCAATGCAGCCGGGACTTCCTGAAAACGATATGTGGGCCGAGTTAAGAGGCCATGTCGCAGTCTGATTTGCATTTGACCTCTCCGGCTTTGGTGTCCTTGAGCAACAGAAAACACCTTCAGCGCATTTGGCTCAGGACAAACCCCTCTGCCTTAACCTGTGGAACAAACGGACGACAGAGAACGCGTCCTTTTAATGTGGTTTGCAAGATCAAATTAGAGAACACGCGGAAGACAAAAGGACAGCCAGAGTTCCTCTGTTTATATTTACCCACTCAACCTTGGGAAATATTGCTGACATGGTTATTACGGAGGCATTGATGTTGATTTCAATGTCACCAGTGGGTATTTTCTAGGATGAAAGTTGCACTGAGTCCTACTCCAGAAAGTTATGCCGGGCCTTACAAAAACAGATTAAACAGAAGGAAGGCGTTTATGGACTTGCTTTGCGGCTGGAAATCCTTAGGCAGCCTTGGATTTGTTGTTATTGTTGTTGTTGTTGTTGTTGTTGTTGTTGTTGTTGTATCCGAGTAGAGTGAATATTTCTCTTTCCAAACAGACGGCAGATTATAACCCTTAATTGGCTGCGTATCATCCAACAGTCAAGACGTCATCATTTCAACCTTTTGAAAACAGCAACCGCGCCTGTGAGGCAGGCGACTGGTGGCCCGCCTCTCTCTGCTGCCTGTCCTCATACATTACAGACAACATATGAGACAGATCAGCTGCTGCCTCGGGACGATGTAGGCTTTCATGTTCATTAGCCCAAGTCAGAGCCGCGGTTGGCTGGGAGAGGCTGCTGAATATGCGATCATGCTCGCATTCTCCAAGCAAAACACAACATGCCTTCTTTCACTTCAGTGAGCTGTGTATGTAACAGTTAGTTAGCCAGTTAGCTAGTTGGTTAGTCCCTGGAGCAAGAATAGGAAGGGGAGAAGAATGACAGTGAGAAGGATGCAAAATATTTGGACAAAACAATATAATAATAGGTATTACCTTCGGATATCCCTAATATCTGTCCATCAGCCCTCTTCCAGGCTCCTCGTCTTGAGATGAATGTGTTTGGACTGCAGGCATGAAGAACTCTGTTTACATGTACACTGACAACAAGCTAAGCACTGTCATGGCAGAGATAGACAGCATGGGGTAATTTTATGTCAGAAATGCCAAAGACGAAAGAGACAACGCTTTTATAGTCACACTGTAGTCACCCCTGCCACGCAAAAAGCCTCCTCTCTGAAATGACATTCTACACCAGGGGTTCACGGCTTCATCTCAGGACCCAAAAGACAATTTGAGTGTATCCATGGGACCCAAACATCATGCCAGAATACACCAGAGTACACAAGAACACACCAGAGTACACCAGAATACACCAGAGTACACCAGAATACACCAGAGTACACAAGAATACACCAGAGTACACCAGAATACACCAGAGTACACAGAATACACCAGAGTACACAAGAATACACCAGAGTACACCAGAATACACCAGAGTACACCAGAATACACCAGAGTACACCAGAATTCACCAGAATACACATTCATCATCAAAGACCCCACTCACCCCCAGCACGGACTCTTCACACTCCTGCCCTCAGGCCGGAGGTTCAGGAGTGTGAGATGCAGAACCACCAGGTTCAAGAACTCCTTCTTCCCCACGGCCGTCAGACTGTTGAACAGCTGAACCCCCTTAAGGACAGAGCGCCCCTCCCCCCCCCATGGACATCCTCACTGGACACTTTCAAGATTTGCACAATAATGTTTATGTTTACATTCACAAAGA
>JAXIVH010000015.1:6934308-6964308 GCA_036785325.1 Urophycis tenuis
GGCTTCTAACCTCGGCCCGGCGCCCGGAGCCTGGCGCCTGGCGCGCGGCGAGGCGAATGCTTGATTTCTGTGGAGCAGATGAAAGCAGCAGGCTGAGAGTGGGCTTTGGGTGTGGGGGGTGTGGGGGGGGGGAGGGGGGCGAGCAGTATTTTTATTGATGCCCTAGGTGTCTTCTTTTGCACAGAAGCAATAACCACACAAACGGTGGCACCACCACAGCTCCAGAGCTCCCCACGTACGTACTTGTCATCATCATCATCGTCGTCGTCGTCATCACACCCCTATGCGGCGGCAATAACTTCCCATCTTCGGCTGTGGAGCCTCCTCTGTCTTCTGTGTTTGGGCGCACGGCACATTAAACGCTTTGTTTATCTTTGCACAATGTCTTCGCTGTCACTCGTTTTTGTTCCCCCCCCATCTTCTTAGTTTTTGCATTGCACTGATGTAACCGCCATCTCGGCAGGAAGAGGATCCTGTTCCGGCGCCGCGGGGAGGACAGCGCTCACGGTGCCGTCGGCGCACAACGATCGCCCAGCGCTAGAATGGATGCCTCTCGTAAGGGGAGCACAAGGACCACCTCGGTATTTTTTGAAGACATTCCCGTTGCGGTGATGAGAGCAGACTGCTATCCGAGAAGGAGGGCGTCCCGAGAGGCGGTGCGATTAGATTTGTGGGCCCGGGTGCAGGCGTACGATGTGTGCCGCTTGTTTTCTAACCTCCCCACCGTGTGAGAATGGGGCAATCAACAGCCACATACTTTCCCAAAAGGTGAAAACAACCCACTCGGGTGACACACAGTGGCACAGCCACTCAATCCTAGACCAATACCACACACACACACAACCACATAATCCTAGACCAATAACACACACACACAGACACACACACACACACACACACACACACACACAACCACACAATCCTAGACCTATAACACACACACACAACCCTAGACCAATACCACACACACACACAACCACACAATCCTTGACCAATAACACACACACACACACACACACAACCACACAATCCTAGACCTATAACACACACACACAACCCTAGACCTATAACACACACACACACAACCACACAATCCTAGACCAATAACACACACACACAGCCACTCAATCCTAGACCAATAACACAAACACACAGCCACTCAATCCTAGACCAATAACACACACACACACACACACACACAACCACACAATCCCAGACCAATAACACACACACACAACCACACAATCCTAGACCAATAACACACACACAACCACACAATCCTAGACCAATAACACACACACACAACCACACAATCCTAGACCTATAACACACACACACACAACCGCACAATCCTAGACCAATAACACACACACACAACCACACAATCCTAGACCAATAACACACACACAACCACACAATCCTAGACCAATAACACACACACACACAACCACACAATCCTAGACCTATAACACACACACACAACCACTCATCCCTAGACCTATAACACACACACACAACCACTCAATCCTAGACCTATAACACACACACAACCACTCAATCCTAGACCTATAACACACATCCACACATCCACACATAACCACTCAATCCCAGACCAATAACACACACAACTCAATCCCAGACCCATAACGTCACAGCCACACGCTTCCAGACCTGCAACGCCACAGTAACCCCCCCCCCCCCATCAACTGCTGCTCCTGGGACCCATCGGAGGAGCCTTGTGTGAGGAAACACACCCTCGAGGACTAAGAAGCCAAAGCCAGGCTGTAATGTGGACGCCAAGTGCCGTTGAAAGCTGTGAATGCTCATCGACATGGCGAGCAGGAAGAGGGACAGATGATCCACCCATCCATTATGTACCCGGTTGAAAGACAAGTACAATCACCGCCGTCAGCACGCTGGCCAACTCTCGGAGGCCGAGCCCCGCTTCTCCTGCGCTGTGGAAACAAAAGAGGAACTGAAGTGTCGCCGAGGCAGTTCCACCTAAAGCCCGGCTGCTGAGTGCCGTCAGGGCGCAGAGCGGTCGGAATCAAGCAGCGCTGGGTCTGCTAGACACGCTTCTGTTTACGGGGACAGACAATATGACCCTGCAAGGCAAGGTGCAGTTCACCGCATGACGTCCGCTGTGAGCGATTACACCTGGCGTGTGGCCGGCAACCGTTTGGATTATTTGGAGAAGATAAAACAGGAGCAGACGTGTTTGACAGTAGATGGGAGAAGTGGCTTCATAGCACACTGTTGTTTTTAGTCTCTCCAAAATAACAACAGACAATTTATATTAATGCTACATTATTTGGTCTTAATCATGTTGACCCTTGCTCCAATGTCAAATGTATTAACAATGTATGTAGATTATTATCATTATTTTCATAAAAATACTTTATATTCTTTTTCAATGAGTCTCTAAACGGGGCTGGTGATGAGAATGTGTGTGCGATACTTCCACAGAAAGACGATGAAGGTCGGCAAAAAGGAAAACAAATCAGTTTTAATCCGAGGGCCACACTTCAATATACAACCGGACGCGTCCTACAAACACATGGAATCTGATGCTTGACATGAATGCAACGACGGATACAAAATAATCCCCACGCACGCGCGCACACACACACACACACACACACACACACACACACACACACACACACACACACACACACACACACACACACACACACACACACACACACACACACACACACACACACACACACACACACACAAAGAAACAGAATGATTTAGAAAGATTGACAAAACTAAATGAAATGTGTCCAATAGCTTCAAAAATATATTTATGATAAGGGCAGAAAGAAAACATTAACCTCCGGTGACAACATGGCCGACACCCAGGCGGGTCTGATCCCGCCTCCCACATCCCCCAGTACTGCTGCCTCGTCCTCTCCTCGTTGTTATTTCAGGTACCGAGCCCCGCAGCAGAGGGAATGTCACAAACACTGCCAGAGAGAACTTGCTTGGCTGCGGAAGGCCACTGCAGTGACGGCTGTGTGGGCTTGAAGAGCTGGATCTGAACACAGCGGGGGGGGGTTAGGACCGCAGCGCCGAGTGACAAACCAGCGCAAGTCAAAGTGTGATGCCGAGACCCCTGCCCACACAGTACGCTAAAAGAGGCATGGGGGGCGGCGGCTTAAGAGTCAGTTTTCGTCCATCGCAGTCATTCAGTCTGCTCGTGGGAGTGGGTTGATGAGGAACAGACAGACAGAGACGGGGAGGGGAGGGGGATGTACAAGTTGGGGGGGGGAGGGGGGGGGGGGGAGGACAGGGGGTCGGGGTTCACGCGGCCGACCGCCTGCGGATCACAAAGGCCCCTCGCTGTAACTGGCCCAGGTATATCCTCATCTTGGTGCTGTCACTGGTCTTCCGCACCCAGATCTGCAGGAGCAACAGTGGCGGTGAGAGGACTCGCTTACACAGTGGGTTGTAAGAGACGGCACACGGAACACTCAGAACGCTCGGAACACCGAGCGCAGCAGAACTGACTATGCTTTGGGTGGACGAACGCATCCCCGGTTCCTGAGTGTTGTGAGTGTTCCTGAGTGTTGTGAGTGTGCGTAGGTCGGGTCCCACAGACACAGGGATGGATTGAGGTTTGGATCTCGAGATCAAAAGGGTTTAAGAGACGCTGGTGGGAGGGAGCTCATCTCTCTGCAGGGATCAATACCACTTGAGATACTCTTTGGATAATCAAAGACGTACAGTATACTCAAGCACATTACATTTACAAAAGCAGGCCCTTTTGTCCGAAGCGACATGCATTGAGTGTGTTCAACAACGTAGATACGGCCCAAAAAGTGCAAGAATCCTTTGACTACATAGAAATTAATAAGATAAGCAAAGCAACTGCTTTAAAAAAAAGTATATATTCTTCATTAGTATGTATTATTTGTTCTGCCTTGGTGTCCTATACCCTTTCACCAGTCTATCCTCTCCTTGTATTCCTCACTGCTCCACTAACTTGGTCTCGTTATTCAGAATGTTCCATTGCCCTCATATTGAAGTCATAGTAACACAATAAGAAATGGAGCCTGCCTCGTTGGTTCCCACGGAGCAGATGACACAGCTGATCTTGGTGTTGTCCTTGGACTCCAGGTAGATGGCCTGGCTCTTGTGGTACCTGCAAGAGTCAGCGAGAACACCAGAAATGCATCACGGGGGACAGTGAGTGAGACAGCATTATTGTTGTTGTTATACATTATCAATAATGTTGAATGGTGTCAAAAGTGAAAGGAAAACCTAATTTGTATATATATATATATATACATGTAAAAAATTACATTTTGTGGCACATACGTTGTTCTCAAACGCGCTATAGTGAAACGCAGCGCTCTACAAGACATTCTCAACTGGCTATTCTGACAGGTCACCTTTAGATTATTAAATGTTTACAGCCACTTTCGCCGCGGAAACCTTCCCTCCTCACGCCACGTGCTCTCGGGTGACATTTGAGAAACTTAAAAAGCCTACGACGGAGCCGGCGAAGGTCTCGGAGACGAGACGACTCGCATCCGTCACGCGGACGGTGCCGCCGCGGCCGCTGGGCGCACCGGCAGCATTGGAACACCTATGGGGCCATCTAGTGGCCGACCGATGCCATGGCGCGCCCGGGACGCCTGCGGGGCTCTGCCGCGCGACAACAAGGGAAACAATGAGGCAGCGTTTGGCAACCGGCTGGGGAGGGAACAGACCATCTTTTGTCGTAGTAGAGCTTCCCTTCCTCTATGCGGGCCTCGTAGCGCTGGGAGGGGTTCTCCACGGGGGTGGATGGGAGGTGCTCCGGAGACGAGGGAGACACTGAGGGGAGGACATGCACAATAAACTCTGCACATTACCATCAGTTTTTTTTTTTTGGATTGCTACGCGATGATGTAGCTACGGGCCGGGGCTCTGTTTGTGTTTGTGTTGTAATGTACGGCCGTGAAATGAAGCATGCGGCATTTCAGCGCCATGTAGCCGAAAATGTTATCACATATCATATATATGGGATCTGAAATACACAAACACCAGATATTTATATTCCATTATCATGCATTAAAACTATGTCCACGTCCATGTCAAATGGAGTGATTAGATTTGGTCTTTAGAACACAATTGTTGAAATTATACAACTCATTGTAACTCATGTCCTACGTGATCCCATATTCCCCGGCCCCATGTACAGACCATGAGGAGGATAAACAACAGCTATAAACTGATGAATGGTATTGTGAGGACATACCTGGGCGCTTTGGTGATTTCAGCTGTGAAGAGACCATATGGAAAAAATTATAAACAAAACCGATACCAAAATAAACATGCATGTGGTGACAGAAAGTACCATGACTGGGTTACCTTGTTTAGCATCCTCAAATCCTCCATGATCTGTTCATCTGTTAGCAAATAATTTAACTGAGGTATGACGAGTTAAGGGAAGTGTAGGTCAACAGGTGCAGAAGCATCTTTCCAGTATAGGTACTTGGACGAGGCTGGTAAACACGACAGAGTACGCATCCCTAATACAAATGCATTTCGTCAAATAACAATGCTAAATGTTGGGCATCATAAATAAACTAGACTTTACATGCCATTAACCAAAGAAGCAACAATACACACAGCAGAAGTATATACTTTACATGCCATTAACCAAAGAAACAACAACAGACATCGCATAAGTATAGACTTTACATGCCATTACCCAAAGAAGCAACAATACATGCAGCACAAACAGAGACTTGTTTCTTAAAAATAAAAGGATATCAGGGGCAGGTTTTCTGCGTTTGTCTGGGATGGGGACTGGATCATTTGGTCTCCTCCTCAGTTTCCTGGTCATAATGGGCTTCACCTCCATGGAATCTGCAATATCACATATTCATGAAATGGGAGGGATTCCAGTACTGCGTTTTGTCAGTTGACAAAAGCAGGAGAGAAAAAGGTTAGGGTGTTTAAAAATGTCCCAATACAGTCTTGGAGACTAATGGTGGAAAACGCATCATTTGCGTCAGCACATTTTATTCCCAGCGGCTCTCGGCACGAATGATCCCACCTTAATGATAGTCATGATTACACTTACAGTCAAAGAGGCTTCGACTGGTTAAGATCAAAAAGAGAGATGCAATATGCAGCCAAAGTAATTCCACTCAGAGCGCGGATAACGCTGCCAACGCAGACATCAAAACTATTTCAAGAAGGTGCTCCTTCAGATCTTTTTAAGGCCGTAACGGGAAAAGGGAAGGGAATTTGTTCCATCAGGATCACAGTTGCGCGGAGGCCCTCTGATCTCCCCCATCATACAGGCCCCCGGCAGGGCGCACACAGGTTCTGCGTCTGTCCGCCTACCTCCCGTCAGCTCCATGGTCACCTTCTCGTTCTCAATCATCTTCTTCTTTTCTTCCAGCTCCGCGATGAGGTTCTCCTTCAGCTCCACCTTCTTGTCGTCAAACTCCTTCACCGCGGCCTTTTTCTCTTTGATGTAGTTCCTCTCCACCTGTTCGGTCTTCAGGGCAGAGGGTCTGAAGGTTAGGATTAGATCCACCTTTTCATTCAACGCATACACACGCGCACGCACACGCACACACACACACACACACACACACACACACACACACACACACGCGTAAATAAACATCTAAACAACCACACACTGGAAGCAATTTGAGCCACTGAGAAAATCGGCCTGGCGTTTAAAAAACGATGTAGCCGCTGACCTCGGCTAGCTGCAAATGCACCGTCCTGACATAAAGGGCACCAGCAATGAATGTCAAAAAATGTGGTCCAACCAGTAACACCAGTATATACATTCTAAAAAAATTAATGGATGATGCCGAGGATGAAAGAACCGCTGACCACAACCATGCATTAGAACACTGATAAACACTGTCCACTCCTTCGGTGGAGACCAGCTGATGGGAGGTGGCACCAGGGCAAACATGTTTGCTCATAAGATTGCTTTTATGCCTCGTTTCTTTCCACCGGTTGCCAGAAACTAACCGATGCAGCAGTCAAAATGTTCTAATGTACTAGTCGGCCAGAGAGCCTGGGAGTTTAACAATAATAAAATAGCATTTACAAAATTCCAGTAATTGGAAATATACTCCTATACTCTGAAGCAAAGACATTTAGTTTCCCTGAGGTTAGCTGAAAATCCTCACTTTCCTCAACACTTAAGACATCTACATCTCAACAGGCGGTAACTGTGGTCACCATGACTCAACATAAAATGCCTCCAAAGCCAATTCCATCAGTGAATCCAACCATTAAAAGACATGTGGGACCGCAATTTTACATCAGGTTCATAATAAGCAAAATATCATTTGGTACAACATCTTTAGGTATGTGAGACAAGACTTCTGCCGATGACAACGCTTACCTCGAGCTGGAGAAACAGATCTGCGGGAACAGAGTGATACAAGACACTTATGTTAATCAACACTGGCAGCACGGGGAGACAAATTCATGTATAATTTACATCATCCTGGGTTACAGACAGCAATACGTGAGCACGTCTCCTGAACACAAAACAACTCGCCTGCATTGCGGAGCCTCTCTTTGTACTGCTGGTCCAGCTTTTTCATTCTCTTCTGGTACTCCTGCAGTGTCCCTACAATAACAACACGGCCACTTACTACAACAAACAACACATTTAACTCCAAGGGGCCCCGCGTCCACGGCACCAAACCGGCCGGCTAGAACGCAGCCAAGATGTCAGAGGGGTACAATACAACACAGGGGTAAGAAGAAGAGGCTGTGGTCAGAAAAGAGACGACCCAGCATCTATTTTGTGTACGCGGTCACATTCTTCTGCTGCCCGTCAGTCCGCACCATCTTGAACAAATGCTGGCAGCCGTCCATTGAGTTCTTTTAATGAAGTCCTTTTTTTTTGGTTGGGGGGGGGGGGGGGGGGGGGTGATTTCCTCCACTGTATTCGCCCATCAACTGTTGGTACACTTGTGTGACGGCTTCATGGAAGGAAATGGCAGTATCTACTATGAAGACTGCCAGGCTATTATAGATGTTAGGGCACTAGGTTTTTATAACACCAAGGCTTTGGATTATAGTGAGTCATCGCTGAGTTTGTTGTGTTTTACCGCAATGCGTGCCATAACTCAAATGTTATTCAGCTCAGTTAAATACAGCAATGAAAAAAGTTTCAATATTGCGCAGATTCCTCACTTAACATAAGGTGTGCATTTAAACACGTGTACATAATTGACATCCTTAATGTTGACACTGAGAAATCAAACGACATGGCTAATGGAAAGCTTAGTGGGTCAGGTTGAATTGTAAACTTAGCAGTTACGACCCAAGCGACATAGCACTGAGCAAAGGAGCGTCACAAAGACCTATCCTGTAGAACATCTGCTTCCATAGAGTTCTTATCTAGGTGAACATTTAACAGAATTTGTCAAATGATCAATTAGGGACAACTAAGACTCTTAAATAAAAACGTATGACACTCATACCAGCAAAATTCCCATTTCCTGTTGGGCAACTCTAAGTAGCACAAACATTTTACAGAAATTACCTTCTTGTAATTGCTGTAACTGTCTTTTTAGGGAGGCCAGTTTATCTTGGTACATCCTGCAAGAGAAGGAGAGAACACACTTTAATAATCATTGCATAGAGTCCAGAGATACAGATTCACGCTTTTTTCTCTGGGGTTAAAATCAAGTTACTTCATAATCCATCTCTTTATTGCAATCATAATGGGTTAAAAAAAACTCACTGCTCTTTAATCTCAACATAATCATCGTCGTCATGCTTAGCGAGGTCGGTTTCACTGGCATCCTCTGTGTCTGGAAGGTTTGGGAGAACACAGACACACTGAATAAACAGCACGCACACAATGACGCATTCATCCACAATGCAACTTCTATCCACACTGTCCCCTAGCAGCTCACGGCCGACCATGTGCTGGCCAACAGGTGAACAGGGGGACCAGACCCGCGGCGAGTCATGTTGGGTAAGGTGGCAAGAGAAGCCGAGGATCGGCCAACATGCGTGGCAGGCTAATGGTGACGTGATGGTGCCTCGTAACCTCACCAAAACCAACCACCGAAACACCCAACACAGCTCGTTTTACAGAACCGCGGCATTTTAAGACAAGCAAACGCTAAAAGTACAATGTGACACGATCCTCTGAATCCGAAAAGCTGACATTACTGTTGAGGTGGCGGTCGTCCCCTTCGGCTTTAACGTGGACGTCAAGCGGCTGCTGCATGGCGGAACTACGGACGGTCTGCCCCGGCTGGTCCGCGTCTACCTCACCCCGTCACAGTGCGTCCGGCTGGGCTAACTTAGCATCGGAGCCTTGGCGTCGCAATGTAGGGACACAAACCAACACAAACTTGCCGTGCAAGTTCGGCTGCTGCAGCCGCTAACTAACGCTAACTCGCAGTAACGACGGGGAATGAGAAAGGAGGGCTCCGGCTTCGTGTCAGCCTGACCCGGTAGCTGTGGTCCGATAGCATCGACGCGTTAGCTTCGGTTAGCGCACCGCCATGTTAACGGACGGCCGCTGTTGTCATCCGTGTGGAGGTCCAGTCCAACACAGCCGGGCCGTGGGGGGTTCCGGGGAGGACGGGGGAGGGACAAACCTTTCAGCGTGGTCATCCTGACTCTCCTGCCCTTGACCCGTCCGTTCCCAGCTCGGGGGTACCGGTCTGGTGAACTACCAGTCAGGTGCACTGGTCGGAAGGGCAGAGCTGGACCAGCAAGCCGCAGGGCTCAGTGACCCGTTTCGCTGTTAACGTTGCTTCGGAACCAGCCGGTACCTAACCTCGGTACCGTGGTTAGTTTATACTGGTATAAAACACTCTACGGGTTGCTTTGAGGGACCGGTTAGCTACTAGTCTACAACTACGTGTTACCATGGAGGACTTGTTAGTTGTCTACGGGCTGGTTTGATTTAAAAAAACGTCTACGTGTTACTATGGGGGACTGGTTAGTTACTAGTATAAAACTGTCTACTGGTTACTACCGGGGACTGGTTAGTTGCCAGTATAAACGTCTACTGGTTACTACAGGGGACTGGTTAGTAACTAGTATAAAACAGCCTACTAGTTCCTATGGTTAGTTACTAGTCTAAAACAATACTGGATAGTAACTAGTATAAAACAGTCTACTGGTTACTATGGATGAGTAGCTAGTAACCAGTAGAAAGCAGTGTACTGGTTACTGCCGGGGACTGGTTAGGTCATAGTATAAAACAGTCTACTGGTTACTACCAGGGACTGGTTGGTTACTATTAACCAGTCTACTGGTTCCTATGGAGTACTGGTTAGTAGCTAGTATAAAACAGTCTACTTGTTACTGTGGAGGACTCGTAAGGGTTACGGTGGGAACTGGTTCGTTGCTAGCATAAAACAGTCTCCTGGTTACAGAGGTTTAAGATTCTCCCCAACACTGACAAAGTGGTGACGCTCGTGTCTTTACTACACGGAGCAGATGGGCGACAACACGTTGAACAACACAAACTAACCCACGCGGTGGAAGACGAACGGGTCGGGTGAATTAATCCCTAGAGGTTGGAGGTCAACATGAATCGTAGTGATAAACCAGGCTCATATTAGGTGTAATGTTGATCTCCCAGCTACCTGTAGGGCTAATATTAGGTGTAATGTTGATCTCCCAGCTACCTGTAGGGCTAACATTAGTTATGTTTATCTCCCAGACAGCTACCAGTACCTCTAACTTCCTCCCACAAATGGCAACATGAGGCAGGTTCTGAATGCTCGTTGCTACAAGCACACACGTTATTTTATTAATGCAACCTTTAATTAACGTAATTTGACGCGGTATTGGGAGCACGGTGCTCTGGGTACATCTGGACGTCTCCAGCAAGTAGACCGAGCCAGGCTGGTGTTTAATCTGCTCTCTTTTCCTTTACCTTCCTCTGAGTCCCTTCCTCTGAAGCTCCGATCGTCGTCCTCCTCTACGCTGTCCAGTTCCTCTTCATCGTTGTAATAGTCGACCATGGGTGATAGTAAAGTGGACGCCATTGGTTTGCTTCTGAGATGTAAACAAATGCAAAAACCCAAACAATCGATTTGTGTTTTGCAGCTTGGAACAGCGCCTACAATTTCTAGGACCACCAATAACAAAGCTGCCCGTTGATTTGCCTGGGTAAATCGTAACTTAACAACGTTAAATATAACACTTATTTGAACTATATCTGATTTTACATGGGTTATCTAAAGTGTAATTTATTCAAATACAATACCCTTGTTTTTGTATATATTAAATATGTTTTTTTTTAAGAGTTGTATTTGAAATCTATACAGGCATCTACTTAGCAACCCTATAAACTATGTCCTCGTTCTTTGTGTTTTTGAATCAATCTAAGAGGAAAGGAAATGGTTTAATTTAAAACGGTGTACCGTAATACTTAAACGACGGGGCCTGTGTGCCGCCTATTGTTAAATAAATCCCGTCGTATTTATTGCTATTATATTAATTGTTCAGTTCTTCTTATCCATTCAATTAACGTTCTCTTTCTTTATTATGCCCCCCAATGTTGCCTAACATTTTTAAATGTAATTTAATCCCATTCTCGTTCATATGCTTACTAAGTAGGCATGCAATGCATTGCTATTCTAACTGCTAAGTTCACATAGTAGCCCTGAAAAAATATTTGGTCTATTATAAAATCCAATTAGGCTATGTCAATAAGTGTATTAATGGGACGGCAGTACCCCCATCCCTGTCATCCTTGCTGCAATGGATGCTGACCCTTAAAGGAGGGCAGATGAACTTGGGATCGCATCAGATATTGCCAAAGGAGGGCTTGTATTAGTCTACGCATTATTAATAAAGATACAACTTCTAAGTTGTCTGAGATCAGATGATCCCAAACAAGTAGGGGATCCTTCATCAATAAGTCAGCAATGAGGGCTACTTGATTGCCGTTGTTGTTGTTTTTCTTCACTGCAATATGGTGTTTAACTGCTGCTTTAAAGACCTACTCTGTTTGCCTGCTGAATATGACCATTTGACCATTCTGCACTGTCTAGTTTATGGGTGGTTTAGTATAAGGTAACAAAGGGTTATAATACACTGCTCTTTCCTTTGCTACTGATGAATGGATCTCCTAGCTGTTCTCTTGTGAGATATATGAACATTCACATATTTCTCCTTTTAGATTTGGCTGAGATTGTGTAGTTCTGTAGTAACCATGGCACTGGATTCAACTAATCTTCCCCACAGCGTATTATAGTTGCACTCTGCAGATTACTGCTTTGCATAGAAATCATTGAAGGGGGCTGGGGGTTCACTTCTCAAGATCACTCTGAAAGCCCTTTGTTTCGTTTTTCCTTGCTTGATTGTGGTGATCTTATAAGTCCACAACAGCCACCCGATTTGACCTAAGGACAGCCACAATAACATAAGAAGTGCCTGGTTGCCAAATGTTTATTTTTTCCATTGTGAATAAGATCAGGAGCCTCTCGAAGTGTAACTTCTTCCAGGAGACATAGGAGCAAAACATTATTTATTATCCGATCACCGACACGGTTTGGATATAGACGCTAACAAACGAAATAAACACTGTACTGTCCTTTGTAATATAAACCTCTGTACAAAACGAGGCATTGATTCTGACACAAGGGGGCACTAGTGCACCATAGAATCGCCCATGCCAAAGGCTACATAAATCTATTTGAGTTTTAATTCAACTACAATGGCCCACCGCAACAAATTAACAAATGATTTAAAAATTAGAAATATTACCAGCAATATGTCATAATTCATCTACAGGCAGAATTATTTTGCAACGAATATTTTTCCAGTTGTCTCATATCATGCATTCACTTAGTGAAAAAACCCCACTGTGTAGCCTACGTATGTTACATTTTTGAATGGGTTTTGTTTCATTTGATCCATTATTATACGCGTCCTGTCTGGCTGCTGCACGGTCCCTGCCAGTACACCAGTACACCACTTTCACGAGGAGACGCAACTTATTTCCGCCTGTCAGAGCAGCCGTCCGACAAAGCGCGTCGAGCCGCCCTGCCGGAGGGACGCGCAGCACCAGGAAGTCCTAGTGCCTGGCTTGACAGCACTTCGGAAAGTCACGCCGACGACCTCAAGCAGTTGGACTAAATGTGTCGGAGAGCGTCCGTCTTCCCGACAGCTACACGGATTCAAGCGGTGAGTGTTTGTTTGTTTTTCTACCACGATAACACGAGAACGCGTCCCGTTCTCTGCTCTCAGTCGGACCGTTTACTACTGAGTCCCGAACACCAGTCATTCACAGCGACACTTCCTCGTGGGTTCAACGCCGTGTTTTAAAAAAACTTCAAGTGTCCCGAACCGTTTTGGTTTTGACATGTGTTTTAGTTTCGGAGTCTTGCAAACGGGGTTCAAGACGCGCTGTCGTCCTCCACGCTGGTAAAGCACAGCAATGTTGTACTCGTTCGCTAAGTGCGTAGTGTTGGTTGGTTTAACTAAAGTCCTGTCGGACAGCCGGGGGGGTCCACACACACCTGGACACCAGCACACATCGAGACACCAGCACACACTTGGACACGACCATACACCTGGACACCATCACACACCTGAGTCCATATACACCGCCACACACACACACACCTGAGTCCATATACACCACCACACACACACACACACACACCTGGACACCATCACACACCTGGACAACCCCCCATACAACTGGACACCCTCATGTTGCATGTTGTCGTTACAGACATGTTGACGTTTCCCTTGATGTATATCGTGATATATCGCTTGGCTCCATTACGTACAGTACAGCCATTGATAGGTCGCCGTGGTGTCGTTCGTACCGCAGGAGACTGTAGTTTGGACCTGACGGGGGTTTGACTGTCTTATCACCTCATCGACTGCTGGGTTATCATCGCATTGTGTATCATCACATTGTGTGTGTGACGGCTGATCGTCACATTGTGTGTGACAGGTGAACATCACGTTCTCTGTGTTCATGTTGTGTGTATCGAGTTGTTATCGTTGTTCCTGACGGGTTGTCATCACGTTGTGTGTAACTGATTATCGTCACATTTTGTGTATCATCATCATCATCATCATCATCATCATCATCACCATCATCACATTGTGGACGACGGGTTATCGTCACGTTGTGTAATACTACTACTACTGCTACTACTACGACTACTACTACTACTACTACTATCGCACATTGACACGGTAGGCTACTGGTACAGAAGGACATGTCGGGTAGAAGAGGACATGTATGTCCAATAAGGACGTGCATGGGTAATAATAAGGACATGACCACATGACACGTCGTTAACCATTTCACAAGCGTGAAGTGGACCAGAACATTCATCCTCTGCATGTTCAGCCTCTCAGAGGACCGAGTTGGTTCGGGTTACATCACAGTCCCAGCTGCATCAATACGCGGTCGTTACGCGCTTCGTTTGGAGGCTTTACGTTTGGAAAAAATGTGATCAACTCGAGTGTTTTTGCTTCGTATCTGCATCCAAATCAAATGTAGGTGAACGTGACGGGCTGAAAAAAAAACCCGATTTCGATCGTAGTACCGAAACCCAACCTGACCCAACATGACGTCATCCCCTGGTGCGTGTCGCGCATGTGGAGCGGACGACAGACCCGTGGTGGTGTGTGTTGTCACAGGATGTGATGTGCAAAAGCATTGTGTGCGGTTACTATTCACACTTGTAGATGTCATTTTGCAAATGTTGTTTTTAATGATCATGGGGCTGAAGCATTGGGGCGCAGATTATACAAAAGCACGGTGTTTGTGTGAAAGCACCGTGTCAGTTATCAGTCGGCCACCTCCAGACATTGTGCCCACAGAGTAAATACAACAGCCCTTTCAGTATCATTTGCACTGTGATTTTGATTAATTAATACCAGCCAAGATAATCCAGGTGATAGAATGTAAGTCATTTCATTGATTGTTCTCTTTGTATTGATTTACTTTGTATTGTTGAAATAGTTGAATAATGCATTGCGTCTTCTGGGTCGTCTTTTTATAGACATATATGCTAACTTGTAAGCACTATGAGTATGAGCTGCGTTATGCTTCTCATGACAAACACTCCTGCGCAATTCATGAATTTGCACAAATCCCAACAAGAATGTGTTGGCTGTTTAGTGTTTGCCTGTGTGTTTGTGTGAATTCACGGCAGCATGAGAATCAGGGCACATCAGCTGTTCTTGACAACGGTCCGATTTGACTGTCAGAGAAAAGAGGAGTGGACAGACAGGCAGACTGTGTTCCTGCTGAACGTGCCAGAAGACCAGGAATCAAAGCAGGAAGTGTAAAGAGTGGTCCAGTTCAGCACCTGGACCACTCTGAAAAGGCTTTGGGTAATCTGGCTCTGAGGAAAGTTTTTACACATGAGGCATATGAGTGTGTTGGGTGGGTAGCTTCAGGTCAGCTGTTTCTTTTTTTTTCCCTCAGAAATGTGAAGGCTGGGACAAACCCTTTTTTTATAGTTTGGTAAAGCCTGTTATGTCCCAAATAACTGAAAAAGTGCAACTTTTGACAGGCTGCAGCAACATGCAGCGCTCCCATGGACTGGGTGGTCGGCAGCCTTGACCTCTTGACCTCCTGTGTTTTCTGACTGTGCTGTTGCTTTGCGACTCTCGTTATGAAGTGCCAAGAAGGAGACCACGGCCTGCGCAGTGGTCCGTGGTCTCCGTCTTCACGTGGTTCCTTTCAAAGATGGTGTTTGCTGGTCGTTGGGCTGGGTGAAGGTCATGGATGTCAAAGTTACTGATTTACACTGAAGTGTGTGTATATACATTAATGAAGTAATGTTGTTGAAGCCAACTGGCCAACTGGCTGGTTGCAAGGCCTGCCAGCGAAGTCATTTAATATAACAATGAGGCATCATGTCATGGTATATTGATATGTTTCTGTTAGTAGTTGAAGTGCTTAAACACTTCTCTTGTTTCCAAAAGGATGGGAATGTAGAATAATGTTTAGACTAAAACAAAGGTTGAGGTTAGAGTTTGGTCTATACTCAATGATTTGAGGAATCTCCCTCCCTCTCTTTCTCTCTTTCTCTGCCACATGCACACACGCACGCACACACACACACACACACACACACACACACACACACACACACACACACACACACACACACACACACACACACACACACACACACACACACACAATCTAAAGTAAGAAGGAACTGTTCCTCTATTTGCTCTCTCTGGTTCTGTTATTGTAGCAATCTGACATTTTTTCTTACAGCTCTTCTTTGCAAACATGTCCTTACATTTCGGGATATGTGTTTTTTGTTCCCCTCACTGACATAAGACTACAGCCATTTTCACTGCCTGCTGTCACACTGTCAAGTGGCCACCAGATCCCTTCAGCTTGCCCGATGTCATCGTATTCTGGCCTCTTAGGTATCCAGTCCTGGCGTTGTCACAAAGCACCCAAAGCGACCCAGCAAACAGCAACGCTGTGGACGGATCCTGTCCCGCGCTGAATCGGCCCGTCGAGAAAATCGATCGATTACGTAATTTATCAACTGCCAAATTTTTGCTGCTCATTTCAGAAAGGCAGATATTTAGTTACTTTGGTATTTGGAGTCGTGATGGGATGGATTATGTGTCCGATTACTTTTGCATAATTATTGTCTAATATGCCAACATGCAGTCATCCACAAACAACCTCTGAACATGTATGCAAAATATTAATAACAAACTATATTTCAAATCCACATGAAGGCTGAATATTATATCCCCCAAAAAAGGCTCATAACCTTTAACCTGTTCAACATTTCACTCACACATTACACTGCAAATGTCTTCTGGAACTATTTAAATGACTAAACGACCAACTACACTAACAGTTGAAAATGAATGGTTAAAGAAGCCTTTCCAAGCTCGTGATCCGTGTCAACCGTTTGAAGACTCCATCACCCCGCTCCCCAGCCCCTCTGCGCAAACGGTTGGACTCGCCTCGTCTCCGCTTGTGAAAACAGGCCCGCGTTCTGAAGAGAATTATTAAAGTTGCCCGGGTTTCTCAGGCACTCGCTGCGGCGGTAAGTTGGTTTCATCAAATATTCAGGCGCTGCTGTCAGGCTTAATGTTCTGCGGTGATCTGGTTTAGCATGTCTAATATAAGAACGCTGTCTCAGGTGATGAGACTTATGCCTCGCCCCCCCCCCCCCCCCCTGTTCCAATGTACCCTGTATGTTTCCCCTCCTCCGAGAGAGAGATGTTCTGCTCCTCTGTACGAGTCCAGTCCAGATCTTAGAAGGCCGAGCTCAGCTGCATGGTTGTATGATCTGAAGTTTTCCACTGGGCCAACACAAATGTTTGGTGACAGGATAGTGTCTGTTTGAGTGGTGAATGCGTGCGCATGTCTACATGCAATGCACTATCCATATGGACTTGGGCTTATCAAGGTGGAATGTTTGTCCCTTTACGACCCAGAGGTCTATGTAAAACATATGTAAAAGTGGACCTTGAACTCTAGCTTAGGTGAGATTTCCGACACAGCCCATCATTCTTCTGTGCTGCTCTGTAAACGTGCTGTGAGAGCGTGTGAACACACAGGACAAATGGGATTGGATTTGATTTGTTTTTGCATAAATCACGGAGCACACGAGTCGGTGTGTTAGGTTGGACCTCCTCGGGCTTCATACGATGGGATCACGTTTCCTGGCATTATTGATCGGACTGTTAACCTCGCCGGCACAAGTTTGTTCATTCAATAATCACAATGAATGAATAAATAGCATTTCATTGTTGATGTATATCCCGTATTGAATGGCTACTTCTTCATTCAAGTCATGCGGGAAATGGCCCAAACGGAAATACACAGGCCTTGTCGTTTTTGATGCCCAAATGCAAAGCCATTGTCCCGTCACCTCTCCATCCTAATTTGCTCTCGCGTCACAAGAACGAGTGGGAATTTGCACTCGCCTGCATCGAGGGAAGTGTTAAACGGACCTCTTCCAACGAGCCCAGCAGCTGGTGTAGAACCTGAGTCAGAGCCCGTGTTGACTGCGCGTTCGCTCGTCAGCTGCCAGAAGCTGCGGCCTAACAGACGTCCCATCAGATGACGGCGTCACGACGAGTGTCTGTCTGTCTGTCTGTCTGTCTGTCTGTCTGTCTGTCTGTCTGTCTGTCTGTCTGTCTGTCTGTCTGTCTGTCTGTCTGTCTGTCTGTCTGTCTGTCCACTGCTGTTCATTCGCTCTGCGACCGGCCGACACGCACTACCGATCCCTCAGCATCCCTCTGATTATCTGAATCTCCAGACCGCCCTTCGGGAGCTTCTGGGGCGCTGTGCGGTGCAGCTGGTCTCCCAGCCCAGCTCACCACATACTGTACTTTTGAATGCAGCGCCGCTGACATATTTGTGGTGTTCTCTTCCACGTGCAGGGTATCGGCACACGTTTCCCCCCTCTGTGCTCTCCGCTTAGTTCCCTTTTTATTTCCTGGTAAGCACTGGAGACTTAATTTGCTTTCGCCCGCCTGACATCTTGTAGACATGCGTGTGCAGCAGATGTTGAACGCTTGGTACTTGGTACTTCATGTTTGGAGGCTGGGTCTGGGATTAATTTATTTATTTGATATCTTGTCATCATACTGGAACCTATTTGGCAGTTCTGTATTTTTGGATGTGGGGAAGCAACACGAGCATTGTAATTACAGCCCTTTTACATCACATGTAGTTCTAAATCAGGCCTTCCGGCCGCCGTACGTGCCTCAAAGTCCCCCCGCGTTATTCACAGTGAAGTCTGTCTCCAGTCTCTCCGGCACGAGATCTGCCTTGTGTCTCCGCGGAACGTCGAAGCTCCTCGGCGTCTCCGCGAGGCCGGCATCACTTCTCCATCGGAGACGTCGCCATAGGCTCACGTGGCTTCACCCAGCCGCCCACTTCCACTTCCTGTCTCCTTTCTGGGCTTCATTTAGCTCGGGCAGAAGAATCAGGAATAGGGGGGGGCCGGGGCTCGGAATATTTTTGGAATCGCATGTTCTCGCGCTGTAAACCGAGGCCTTCTTAAAATATTGAAGGCGTTGTCTCTCTCGGGTGTACGGCGTGGTGGGCTCTGTGCTGCCCCCCCCCCCCCCCCCCCCCTGCGCTGAACCGGCTAAAGAAAAGACAACACTGACATCTGGGCCGGCCAGAGCATTGCCTCAGCCACGTGTCAGGGCCGCTTAAGGTGCTCCGGCCTGACGGATGACGGGCTGATCCCAGTCGGGGAGAAGGTAATGTGTTGCGCCACGGCCGTCTATTTCTGGCTGCCTCCGGTGCCCGTCCATTTCCCCCCCCAGAACCTCCAGAACCCCCAGAACCGTGGCGTCTGCGTCTCGCAGGCTGGTCCATATCCAAGAGCATCCCTCGGAGACGTTGTGGCCCGTTTCTTGGTAAACTGTGTATACAATTTGTCCTGTTGGATGAGATGGATTGAACCTATAGGTAATGTACAACACTACAACACATGGAAACCTGTGTGTGTGTGTGTGTGTGTGTGTGTGTGTGTGTGTGTGTGTGTGTGTGTGTGTGTGTGTGTGTGTGTGTGTGTGTGTGTGTGTGTGTGTGTGTGTGTGTGTGTGTGTGTGTGTGTGTGTGTGTGTGTGTGTGTGTGTGTGTGTGCGCGCGCGCGCGGGTCAACCATGGGATTATTTTTAATACGTCTGAAAAGCTGTTTTTCCTTTCAATTACAGCATGACGTAACACATTTTCAGCGCCATCTCACCTATTTTGCTGAGGTTGCAAACGGCCTCTCTGGTCCAGCTGCTCGGTGGGGGGGGAGGGGGCACGTAAACACAACGTTGTCATCAGCGGGAGTCCCCAAGTGCACGCCAACCCCCCCCCCCTCTAACGAAGCAGCCAGGCCCCCCCCCCTGGACGGACTCCACGGGGTCAAAGCAAAGGGAGAGATTTGCTCCTGATGAATGTGCAGAGATGGTTTGCTCCCAGCAGCTCCACATCAAGTTGAATAAAGTTGCCTTTTTTTAAATCGGCGTGAAATCGTATCTATTAAAATCCCAACAGGGCTGTGTGTGGCTGGAGTGCAGCGCGGTGTGAACTCATTCATTTATAATGCATGGCCTGCTATAATCTGAGGTTTACCCCCCCTCTGGTGAGGGTGGGGTTGCGCAATGGCTGCTTCAGTCCACGATTGAGCACCAACACAATCCCTGTTGAGATTATTTCACTGCCTCAGTTTGTGATTCGTGGAACTATACGTTAGTTATACACCGTACGTTCTTTTGAGGCCTTGTGAGCCTCAAAAGGCCTCGGGTTGAATAAAACAATCACCTAATTAAAATGTGACTCCAGATAACTGCCAGATTTAACCCAACCACTCCCTCCCCATGTCACTTAGTTATGCTCTCTGCTTACACACACACACACACACACACACACACACACAAATTAAAGAAACAGATGTACTGCAATGCCACAGGGTGATTGTTGGTAATGATTCTCTTTTCGGATTAGAATCGTCTTGGAAGGTTTTAAAAACGGCGAGTCTAAGTCCTGCGTGAACCACTGCTTTCACACAACCTACTTGGCTATTTATTGCAGCCTGCGTGACCCTTGTCAAACTGTCACTGCCAGGGAGGAGAGGAAGCTGAAGACTCTGAGAGGAAGCCTGTCGGCCATTACAAAGAGTCCGCGACACGACGTGCTCTTTGCATGTATTCTGCACTGGCGTTGTCAATGGCTGCTACCCCCCCCTCTTTGCTGGTAATCAAGGTCAAATTTATTTTAAAAGACTTAGCCAAATCCGTGCAATAGATAACTCTCAGATGTAATTTTACAACACCATCTGGGACAGCAGGGCTACAGTTTGTCGTACTTAATCACAGTGTAGGGCTTCCTTCTAACCCTCTTGTTTTATTTATATACAAGGCTGTACTCGGAATAAAGTACTGGCTGTATTTTTCTTTCCTCCACCGACAAATATTTGCAGAACAAAGGAGATTTACCCAATGAATTATGGATTGGCTAAACACGGGGACACGAGTGTGGTGTCTGATCTGTGTTGTAGAGGATCTGAGTGCCGGGCCAAAGCAGCTGACAGTGGTGTTTGGGTGGGGTCAGGCCCTCGCCCAAATCCATCCCAGACCCCAACACGTTTCACAGTCATAATACCATGTGCTCTACAATACCAGGGGTGCAGTAACGATTAGAAACACGTTCCACAACAACAATAATAAAATTGCGAGTTTTGTCTCCGTAATGTTAAGGATATTTCTTTTCAAAGATAGCCATCAATGAAGAACTATTTCAGGAGCCCCGTACAACACTGGCCCAGCCACCCGGCTTCTAATGTTCCTGCCACCAAGTCAACAGCCAGAGTCCTACAACATGTTGTCTGGTCATGTTAGCAAGATGAATCTTTAATAGGGCCTGAAGGTTTAATAAGGCGTACTGTTTTAGATGGGCGATGCACATGAAATCTCAACGCAATTGACCTGATGATTGCGCACAGCTGAATTTCTATTCTTTGCTCCCTTCTCTTGCATTTATTTAACAATTAGGGCAGTGTATTGCCAGAATGGCAGTCTCACACAGGACTCGCAGTTTCCTGAATTACTGTGCACTTTTAATGAACGTTGTGGCCAGCTTGGCATCGTTTGTCTTGTTGGACTTGAACACTGGCTTCAATCGCTGGTCGTACATTTCGGAGTAGATTTAGGCTCATTCATTCATCTAAATGGGCGCGTGGTGGCCATAATCCACGGAACCGAGGGGGGAAAAAAGGGAAGAGTTTAACAAAATATTCAAGATATTATCAGAAAATGCGGCTCTTGGGTTCAAGCACCTTAATTTGTAACGGTAAGTAAGCCGAGTAGCAGATTGCTATCAGAAATGTATTGCTAAGTGCAGTTGCGAGGCTTACGGATAAAGGAGAACTAACCCTAACCACCACTACATTGGTTTGCACTGGGTGACTCCCTCTACGGGTTACCCGGGTGCCACTGTGTGCATGACCTCTGACCCGCTGATATGTGAACCCGGTCACCTGCTGATGACGCTCTGATGAGACGCACGTTTCCTCCACTCATTGAAAGGGAACCGAAGACACTGTTAACCTCGCTTCGATTTCAGAGCCGGTGGCCCTGCCCCTTTCTAAAGGCTGTACCTGACTGAGCAAAAACTAAAAAAAGATGCACCTAAAGAGGATGTGATCACATTCAATTATTGTAGACTTTTATTCTCCTTTGGTTGCCAGCGGAAGCGTGTTAAAGCAGCCGACTGCAGAATGCGTCGTCATACGTCCTGTCATGTGACCCGCAGTTGCCCCCATGAGTGAAGATTGTGAGGCTATTTGAGGCAAGGCCGTTCATCAATGATTTATTTATTAATTTGCTCAGAGAATCGGGTTTGTGGAGGCAGTACTACGGGAGGCGGGCGGGGGCCTCGGTTCTGTGCGCTGAATTAATTCCCAAATTAATTGTGGGCCGACTTAACCGGGGATAAAAAGCTGAAAAATCCTCGGGCCTAACACCCATGGGTCCACTCCCACTCCCGGTAAACACCAGTGATGATGTACATAATTTATACTGTCAGCGTGCGTATTTGAAGAAGAAGAGACGGAAGAGCACAGGGGAAATGACTCATTGGCCTAGATGCATGTTTCCTTTTTAGGGTTCCTCTGCCTGATTGAATCTCTCGCTCGTCCCCTCTGTCTCTCTGCGCTGCTCGAGGACATCCTATGCCTTTCTTAACAAGGAGGAGTCGAGTTGGGCAGGGGTTTGCGCGCCTGTTTTTAACTAAGTCGTGGCGTGCGTCGAGCCTCGTGGATGCTTACCCAGTGCTTCCACAAGCACTGCGTGAAGGCAGCCGTCATGCAGCCGACGCGGTGCAGTGTGCCCTCGTCTTCTGTCGTTTGGTTGATCAAGTGAGAATAATTAAGGCATTGTGTCCTGAGACGGTCTGAAAGCCTCCTCTGGCACCGAGTGCCAAACCTCCCTTTCCACCCTTTTTTTTTTTTTTTTTTTTCCCGCCCACGTAAAAAATCACATGCTTTTGAACAAAACGGTTCCCAGACGTTTGACGGCCCTGGGAGTGCTGGCTATAAATGGAGCGGTGAATCATGGTGTCCTCCACCCCGGGTGTCCTGAGACCGCGCGTGACATCATTGTTGTTTTGATTGTTGGCGAGGGGGATGTCCTCATCCTGCGTGGGTGTCTCACCTGGGTGGCTCGCTCAGAAAGGCTGGCCTTTACTAGAAGGTGGGCTGGTCTGTACCAGCAGGTAGGATGGCCTGTACCAGAAGCTGGACTGGCCTGGACCAGCACATGGACTGGCCTGGACCAGCACATGGACTGGCCTGTACCAGAAGGTGGAGTGGCCTGGACCAGCAGGTACCCGCTGGTTAACAGGATGTTTGAGGCTGTAGCCAAGAACAACCCCAATCCATATCTTTTTGATCCGTAGTGTGATTGGTTATCTCCATTTCTGGTCATTTTAGACACAAAGATCACAGCAAAAAAAAGGGGGCCTAAGTATAAAGCTGTTAGCAGTTGAGACATTGTTTGCATTCCTTACTCAAAGTTGACGTTTTACAGTTGGTAGTGTTGGTTGCTAAATTGTGTTGGTAAACTAGTTTTTTTAAGAACACCCCGCTTCATTTCAGTGGGCCTGCGCTGGATAAACTCCAGCCCCATCTGGCCCTCGGGTCACTAAGATGCTTATCTTAGGATCGCGTCCCATCTTCCTACCGAGGAAACGGGTCTGACCTACAACCTAGAAACGGCAACTCCGTCCTCCTCTCCGCTGTTTTTCGTCCCCTTCCGTTTCAAATATGTGCAGGTTTTTCTTACGGGCTGGAAGCATTTCCCACGGAGTCACGTCGAACCCTATCCTGAGATAAACATCTCCACGGTGCGCGGCTCCAGAGGGGGGCCAGACCAACACGACGAGAGAGAGAGAGAGAGAGAGAGCGAGAAGCGGGAAGAATACGCCTGTTGTCCCGGGTCAGCAGACTGCCTCCGTCTCTCAGGATGACCCGTGGCCAAGCGCTGAACGAGGGGAAACTCTACTCCTCCAGCTGTCCTAGTTTGCATCTCATGAAGGGGCGAAAGCGCCGATCACGTGAGGGCGGAGGCAGCGTGACTCTGCTGTTCCCCCGCGCCAGAGCTCCTGGCGCGCTTCTGCCATCACTGCCTATCTGTTCATTTGTCTCTCTTCAATTTTTGATGCCGCAAAACTCTGCGAGCGGCTTCCCCCCACCCCCCCTCCCTCTCTCCCTCTCTCCCTCCCCCCTCGCTCGGCGCTCGCTACTTTCCTTGAGTCCTTCCACCGCTGCCTGATTGGAAAGTCCTGTTGGGCTTTGGAGCTGTGTTTTTAATGGTACGCTAGTCGAAGCGCTCCTCCCTAACCCCTTCATAGACGCACACATTCACAAACCCCTCTACGTGCACTACCACGCACATCCATCTCACCCTCTATATGCTCTACCACGCACATCCATCACACCCTCTATATGCTCTACCACGCACATTCATCTCACCCTCTATATGCTCTACCACGCACATCTATCTAACCCTCTATATGCTCTACCACACACATCCATCTCACCCTCTTTATGCTCTACCACGCACATCCATCTCACCCTCTATATGCTCTACCACGCACATGCATCTCACCCTCTATATGCTCTACCACGCACATCCATCACGTCCTCTTTATGCAGTGCTACACACATCCATCACGCCCTCTGTATGCACTGCTACACACATCCATCACGCCCTCTGTATGCACTGCTACACACATCCATCACGCCCTCTGTACGCACTGCTACACACATCCACAGTGTGTACGCGTGACCCTATCCGTTCCGGTCTATTCATGCACCCCGTGTGTTGCGCGGGGGCGGACACTTCACCTGGCAGGCGCTCGCTTTGATGTGGACGCCGTCGCTGCGAATCACCCAACGTGAGGCCCGCGCGGTCACCCGGCTACATGCACGCATGCATGAGTGTGCGCGGTTCTTGGCAGAAGCACAACAGTTAATGTGGAGGCTGAAATGCCAGCCGCAACACAGTGGGTGTAAATCATGGTTAATCCATACTGGCGCCTCGCATGTCCTCCATCTCACACATCACGGTGTTCTTCACTCTCAACGCTCACACTGTGTACCGCACACATTGGGACCTACTTGGTATTGACGCATGGGTTTCGCGTCCGATTCTTTTGCCTCGCAATCATTTCGCGTGTGTTCAGGGATTTCGCCTGATTTGGACGCCATCTTGTTTTTGTGAAGCTCTGTTGCTGGAAGCCTCTCTGTGATTGGGTAAGGCTGCACGCTTCTGCAGCTATGAGGAAAGTCGGTGTGTTGTAATCTTGCCGTTTATTACCTCGTCAATGGGGCCTGTATATCTTGATCCGTTTCTGGTGACCAGGGGTGAGTTACTACAGTGATAACCCCTGCTTCTATCGATATCCCTCATGTCAAAGTCCCACTGTGGACCTCTGGGTTTAGAGGTCCGGTATATTTCTAATAGTTTAGAAATGAAGTGTTAAGCAGAAGTTTCCCTCAAGCCAATCTTTATTTTTTATTTTTTGACTGGCCAGCCAGAACATCAATTGAGGCAAATAACCATATTTCATCAAATGTGTCCTGTGTGATTAGTGCTGTCTATTGGGCAATAGTGGCTGGCATCCAGAAGGCTGCTGTTTCGATCCTGGGTTCTTCTTTTGCGAAGAAGCGTTGAGGTATCCCTGAGCAAGACGCCCAACCCAGGCTGCTCCCAACGTGCCGGCTCCTGCCTGGCGCGGCCCGCGTCCCGGCCGGTGTCTGAATGCGTGCGTGAATGTGTGTAATTGTACAGCGCATTAGAGAGGCCACGGGTCTGAAAGGCGTTGCATAAATGCAATCCGTTAACCATTTACTTGCATGTAAACCCCCGGCATGGCACTGCTGAACATAAAGGAACTGTGACTCCTGACGCTATCCACAGACAGCTCCTACCCGCGCTCCTCACGCTGAAGAGAACACGCTTGTTATTTTATTTCATATCATTATATATTTCCGAAGTCGGGAGTCACAGTTCAGCAGGCCAAACATCGTCGAAACCTGGGAGTAAGAGAAGGTATCGCTAGTCCACAGTGATGCCACCCTTTTAGAAATGAAAATGTTTCGTTTTTTTTTTTTATGGAGGTCTGATTGTTTGGAGTCCAAACGCGCTGCTTTGTGTTGGGGGGGGTTTACCAGCCGCCATTGTTGGTCCTCTCCACCCAGGGAGGCCCACGTCACACTGATGCACCGCGTTGCTCTCGACTCCGTTTGTTCCCAGGTGGACACACCTTGCTGCCACCTGTGGCACTGACCTTTATGTGGACAAACCTTTACTTTGATCTGCACTCCTCCCTCCATTCTTTCATGTCCTAAAAAAGCGGTGTGTGTCTTCTTGATATAGCCCAGACAATTGTACACCCGAACAATGTGTTTGAGATGCACCGCCGGTCTGGAATCGCTAAACGAGTATAATTCCAGCTTGTGTTGATTAGGGCCTGTTCATTGCTGCTGTTTTTTTTTTGGTTTGGATAAATCAAATGTGCTTGATAGCACTCCATTGAATCTGTTTTTATAGGTTTAAATTGGCACATTCGATAATCGTTAATATTTATTGATCCTTTTTAATGCTTTCTGTGCCAATGGGCTTACAGTATAACAGCCGAAGTGTCTTCTCTAGAAAGTGACACAGAAAGAAAGACACAGACACACGCTTCTGTTGTCAGTCAAACTGCTGGCGTTTTTACAAAACCATAATGGCACAACTTTCCCTCTATTAGACTCAGCTTTGTGATCTCTGTCCCAGATTGCTGCTGCTCCTAGATTAACATTGTCATCACCACCCATGCCATGCCCAGCCCAGCCAGTGGGATTAGTGGGCTTGATGTGCTGGGTGGACACCACTGACATCGTGTCCATTTAGCTGTAAAGAAGCAGAATCGGTACTGCGGTGTGCTCCACATACACAAACTGGTTCTGTGATTCTTTTCTATGTTCTACAATAGGTTAAGAGCTGGGATATCACCAGCCCTGGTGTCAACATGGGCATTCATTTATTATTATCGACCTCCACCCAACCTCCAGGCTAAGCTGATCTGCTGGGCCACATGCTGGGACACGCAAACGCGAGAGAGGCCACAAATTGTCCTCAATTTAATCTGGTTGCTTTTTTGGGGGGGAAGTCTACTTGGAAATCCACATGTGTGCAAGCCTCTATTGAGTGATTTTGTGGAGAAAGTGCCTTCCGATTACTGCCTTCTAAACTAATTAATTGATCCAGCATGGTAAAGCTAAGTGGAATAATGTGCACCACTTGTTGCACTGCACTGCAGAAATCCTTTGCAATGAGTGCCAAGTCACCAAAAGTGGTAAAGACTCGGCACTAGATAAGTTCTTCAAATTGGTGACTAAGCACATGGAGACGTTTGACATTTGCTGTTTTGAATAGTCTTTTATTTAGTTTTATTGTCTTCCTAGTTGTGTTGCTTTATCTGTTCTTTATCTGTTCTTAGACGTACTGTCATCAGACGTTAAACATGAGGAGATACGCGTATCTCTGGTATTTATACCAACATGTCTGTTTTTATCTCTTCCTGGGTTTCGTTTTTTATTGCACACACAGAAACACACAGGCATGAGTGCACACACACACACACGCACAGGCATGAGTGCACACACACACACACACACGCACAGGCATGAGTGCACGTACACACACGCACAGGCATGAGTGCACGTACACACACATACCGGGGTAATGCTATGAGTGTGGTAACAGCCCATTAAGTCGGTTACAGTTCTTTTCCTCATGTTCTCCAGCAGGTGTGCTGGCCATATACAGACATTTAGGTCTAGTTGTCTGTGCATATTGTCACAGTCTGCTACTCAGTATGCCACAAAAGCCATCTGTATGTAGGTATTCATTCAATCATATTCAAATGTATGCATTGTAATCTCTATGGGACCATAGCCAGGGCTCCTGTGTCTGCATGCGTGGATGTGACAGAGGCCCAGACTCGCACCAGGACAGGGCCTCTCAAGACAAGTCTGGAAGGGCGTTTCCCCAGAGCTTCCATACAGAGACTCAGTCAGATACCCAGCAGGTGTGTGTGTGTGTGTGTGCATGTGTGTGTGCGCCCACTTGTCTAGGTTGTTGGTATGTTTTTGCAGTGTACACACACTGCAAAAACATACTACACACAACCACACGGTTGTGTGTAGTCTGTTGATCCCGGTTATTCTTCTACTTCTGTGTGTGTGTCACTGTCACCCTAATTCTGAACACATGAATGGGATCCAGTGGGTGTACATTATTACAGTCTTAGTGTTTTCATTTGATGCATGACTATTCTTGATTCATGATGGTTATATCATCAGCCTGGTTGATGGCCTCATGTGATAATGTTGAATGGTTGATTATAGATGCCTCACTATTCACCTAAGTTATCAAATCGGATCATTTTGATTTATAGATGCCTCACGATTCACCTAAGATAACAGACCTGATCATGTTGATTCATAGGTGCCTCACTATTCACCCAACATAACAGATCTGGTCATGTTGATTGATAGATGCCTCACTATTCACTCTACCCTCACAAATGATCAGAAATGTCTGGCCTGTTGAAGTGGAAGGCAGTAGTTGGTTGTAAAGATGACTTTAAAGATCAGCTAACCAGTTTACACCGCTGCTTCGTTGAATTCTGAGCTCCATAGTTCAACGCTATGCTGCATTATCGGCCTGCGGAGCTGAGGTCACGGCTTGATCAAACACGCACCTTGGAAGGCATGGCCTACCTCCCAGTGGTATCTTTTATGGGTGCTGGTGGTGACGACAGACACACAGAGACATAGGACCTCTGGTTGCATAATTGTTTTGTTATATCGGTCATAGATTCATGAATACGTCATGAGGACAGTTGTAACGGTAAACCAGAGCAACAATAGCCGACAGGTTGGAGAAGAACACTGGTTTGCTCGTCCCAGGTTTAATGCAATTGGGTAAGAATTGCAACGCTTTACTAGCTTGCCTTGGCACCCAATTTCCACTGCCAATGAAAGGGCTCATCTGGAAATTGTAAGCGCAACATGGGGGCTAATTTTTAAAAAGCCAGCTTTAGTGGATTGGACTTGATTCAACTCCTCTACAATCCACTGACACCCACATTGATATTAACGGTGGCATGCAGACTCATCTGGGTATATGCACACTGTCACAGAGCTGTGTGTGTGTGTATTTGTGTGTGAGCTGGTGGTGTGTCTCCATCATGTCGCTAAGCTCTGGCGAAATGAGCCGTCGGGGGCTCCAAATCCCACTTATGCGTGTGTGAGTTGTATGAAAAGTATGACAGTCGCGACTAAAATAAAATACTATGCCATGCAACCTGCAGGATAAGTGGGACACACCTTTTGGCTTTTCCTGTCTTTTCTATCTCTGGATTTTCATCCTGGGGGATTTGAAGCAGCGCTTTACAGATCATAAAATAATCTACACCTCACCTACCAACTTTATGAATCATCCCCATCGTCAGAGGTGCCTCAGGACTCAAAAATGACCAAACCTTTCTAAACTGCCCTGAAGGCCAATGCCCAACCATACAGTGGTTCTTCAGCATTTCGGTTTCAAACTGTTTTGGATTTTCTTCTGTGCAAAAAGCATCAAAGCACATTAACACAGCTGCCATCTGCTTCTAACAGCCATTAACATTAAAATAAACACAAAAATAACAGATACAAAGAAATGCAAAGTCTGGATTTACTCCAGTAGCTGATCTCAGAACACTGAGGCTTTCTTTTAAAGGGGAGGTGAATACAAAATGTTTTTTTCAACATTTTGAACATGGTAATATGTCTTATACAGTATAATCTTCATCATAGTAATCTATGCCATTTTGTCACAGTTACCACCAAGATTGAACCGTAATTTAACGAAAACGGGTGTAAAATCCCATGATAGTGAATGTTCTACTCTGCTCCAAACCAAAGTCAAGTTGGGTGCTTCTTGTGACGTCAAAAGGACACCGGG
>JAXIVH010000015.1:6969334-7024334 GCA_036785325.1 Urophycis tenuis
CATGAACCACCTTATAGGGTGTTAGAGAACTGCATGCTAGTTGCAGCAACTACTGCTTGTTTTGAACTGGTGCACCACCAAAAAGTAAAAGACACATGCAAGTCAAGCATTGTGAACACGAGTGGAACACACTACATAGCATTGTGGTGTGTTCCACTCCATCCGGGTAGTCCGGTACATCTGGTACATGTGGGTATGTATGGGCTTTCAGTGGGCTGACTGATCCAGGAGAGTACCTTTATGTTTTTATGTGCCAACCTTTGAGATGGAGGACATTCGTGTAAAGGGAGTCACCACTATGACGCATCACAATTCTCCTCTCTCTCTCTTCTCTTCTCCTCTCTCTCTCCTCTCTCTCTCTCTCTCTCTCTCTCTCTCTCTCTCTCTCTTCACTCTCTCTCTCTCTCACTCTCTATCTCTCTCTCCTCTCTCTCTCTCTCTCTCTCTCTCTCTCTCTCTCTACCGCTGTTGTTCAGTCTGTGTCCCACATCTTCTGCTACATTTGTCCTCATTGTATTCCCTGCAGTACGTGCAACTGTCACAACAAAGTCCGGTCCTTTGCGCCGTGTGGCAGCTGGGCAACCCCGCATTCACCCATGCTAATTGAAATCGCGGGCGGTTGGGACCCGTTTCAAACATTGACAAATAACGTTACATACACGCCTGTGCCCAATTATGCAACCGCAGATACGTGTGGGAGGGAGTGCAACTCCAACATCTTCCCTGTACCTGTTGAGGACTTTGTGTAATACACCTCAATCGTTACGAAACGTCCTGCGCCAATAAATTCCGTTTGTTGTTGCAATTTTCTTGCTTATTTCAATCTCCTTGCCGCGACAAGGCCCGACGTGTTACGCCCCATTGTTGCGCTGCCTTCAGGGTGCACCGATTACAGTCGTTAGCTAGCTGCCTTGGTCCGGGTCCAATTAGAGTTCGGTTTGCCTGTTCAGTTGGGTTTTATTTTGAGTTGGCTGGACTTGGCCCCAGTGCAAAACTCTCCACTATCCTGCTTCCGAGTGGCCTCTACAGCTGCGCCACAAGGAGCAGAGGTTAGACGTGAACCAAAACGTGGTCTGGTGAGGTCATCGCCTCATCAGCATTCCCCATGGGGTTTGTGTCTGCCAGGTCTGGGATTGAGGATCTCCATGCTCTGTCCTCCCCAGTATTTAGCCAAGCCTCTGAATGACTCCAGTTTAACAATTTAACCAAATCACAAGTATGCGTGTTGAATGAGGCGGACAAGTGTGCGTCTCACTCGGGATCGTTGATTATGAAGCTCATTCTGATTATTTATGTTGAATACAGGTCTCGCCGTGGCGGTTTTGGTGCTCGGCTCCCACTAATTACTCATCTCCCGTTTGACTCTGAAGCCTGGGGGAAAGGGCACCTCAGCCAAACGTTCAGTGTTGTTCAGGAATTAAAATTCCTGCCTTGGCTTTGTACCACTCATTCACCGGGCCCAGCTGATTTCACTTACCTCGCCCCACCTCTGCGTTGTCCCTAGTTAGCCAAACCAGATGGTGGACTGGAAATACAGTCGTTGGCTTTTTTTTTACGCTTCTAAACCTGGATTTTGGTCCTCTTGGGAAGTGGGCTGGAGAGGGTGGGACCTTCCAGGGCGTCATGGCATTACGTGGACCGTGGAGCCTGGAGGACCTCATCTCCCCCCATCCTCGTCTCTCTCTCACGTCGTCTACCCCCGACATGCTCTCTCTTGACCCCTTTCCACACCTCCTCTCGCTGTGCTGCACTTTACCTCTTGTCCACCCCTCGTCTCTCTCTCTCTCTCTCTCTCTCTCTCTCTCTCTCTCTCTCTCTCTCTCTCTCCTCTTCATCTCTCTCTCTCTCTTCTCTCTCTCTCTCTCTCTCTCTCTCTCTCTCTCTCTCTCTCTCTCTCTCTCTCTCTCTCTCTCTCTCTCTCTCTCTCTCTCTCTAACAGATGCACACCCCCTTCTCAGCATGTCCAGATGCAAGGCTGGGTGTTAAGCCTCCACTCCTCCCCCCCCTTCCTCCCAAGGACAGCTGTTCTCATAGTGGAGTGGGGGGTGAGAGAAGCTGGCAATAGAGAGGGCAGGATTTTGTAGGCTGGCAGGGCACTACTTTTCTCATCTACCGCACACATACACAAACACACACACACCCTCAGCTGTAGCACTTGTGTCAAGCCTGTGTCTTCCCATTTGGTCCAGTATTTCGAAAATCTGCCCTTGAAGAAGATGACGATGAGGATGCATGAAGTCCTATCTGCTCACTGACACACTTCCGCTGTCTACGCTAGAGAGCTAGCGCTCACAGGACATACACATACTGTATGCTAGTGAGCCAGCTTCAGCTAGGACATACACTGTACTGTACTGTACTGTATGTGCTGTATGCTAGTGACCTAGCTTCAGCTAGGACATACACATACTGTATGCTAGTGAGCTAGCTTCAGCTAGGACATACACATGTACAGTATGCTAGTGAGCTAGCTTCAGCTAGGACACACACATGTACTGTATGCTAGTGAGCTAGTTTCAGCTCGGACATACACATGTACTGTATGCTTGTGAGCTAGATTCAGCTAGGGCATACACATGTACTGTATGCTAGTGAGTCTGCTTCAGCTAGGACATACACTGTATGCTAGTGAGCTAGCTTCAGCTAGGACATACACATGTCATGTACTGTATGCTAGTGAGCCAGCTTCAGCTAGGACGTACATGTGTACTGAGCCAGCTTCAGTAAGGACATACACATATACAGTATGCTAGTGAGCTAGCTTCAGCTAGGACATACACATGTACTGTATGCTAGTGAGCTAGCTTTAGATGTACTGGATGCCAGGTGCAATCCAAAGTTGAGTCAAAACAATTCAGGTGTGATGAATAATTAAAACCCTGGAAAGCATCACGGACGCGATGGTTGTCCTGACCCTCTTCTTGAATTATTGAAACCAAAGCATTGTTATTAACAAGGTTTCAGTTTTACTTCAGTGTCGCATTTAAGGTGTCATTTCCCACGCCTACGTCCCGTTATGTTCCAGTGTCGTTCTCAAACATTTATTGTGCATTCATCTCGTAATTATGTGTTTAACAGGGGACAAGGGCACACGTGTTTGTTGACAAATGAGTTGTGTTTTGGTCGTGGAATGTTGATTATACTATTGTTAACGGTTTGAATGCAGAGCTCAAAGCAGAGCTGTAGGGCAAATGGTTGAGTTGGGGCACTCACAAAAAAAAAAAATCAGAACAATAGATTTGCACGTCCATATGATTTGGGTGTTAATTAATTTGCATGCCAAGGCAATTAAGATGGATGCACTGTCCATACAGTGTGGTCTTGTTTGAGAGAAACACTAATTATCTTGAGGGCAGAAGTCTGTTTTGCAACTGTGTCTGCGGCACATTATCACAAGAACTGACATCCCACAGCAGGGCAGTGTTGAATGAATCCCCCCCTCCTTCACTTTATTTTGCTATATAGGACCATAGTTGGCCCTAACGGTACTTCAATATTTCAGAAGACGATGCGTGACGGCTGATCCATACATTGCACCACCGGGCGCAGCCGACCCATAATGACCCGGTCCGGGGGGGCTCCACAGGGCATGGGTGTGAGACAGGAGATCTCTGTCGCTCTCCAGTGCCATAATTCTATTTGATCCCCGACACGGAATACCCATTTGTGGGTCGGATGTGGCCGTGGGTTCGGGCTAAGCCACGTCGTCGCTAACCCCCGAGGCTATGTGCCCTCAGGGTTAACGCTGCAAGTTTAACAAGGGGGAAAGGGGCGGGCTGGGGGCTCTGGATAAGGTAAAGCAGCTCAAACCCCCACTGTAGCTGCGAGCCAGCGCTGGTTTGTGAGCAGTCTGTGGCGTTCGGGGTCACTGACTGACGCCGCAGTGAGAGCCCTTTCTTTTACTGCGTTAGTGGCAGATTGCTTTTTTACTTTACGGCGTCTAGGCCTCCGTGTTGATGATTTAGCAGATAGCTTGTGCAGCTGAAATGTGTTGCCGCTGTCGTTTTGGGTGCATTGATGCTATTACACCTTTTGTGTAAAACGCAAGAGTTGCATATCTTTTTTTAACAATATAAATATGTATTCATGAAGAGGTGAATATTTTTTCCACTCTTCTGCATTTTCCCTCAACAACAGATATTTCGCTCAGTAACAGTGAACCTGGTTGCCTACACGCGACTTTATATAGATATACAAGATCTACTAGTTCGATATAGTAGTGTTAGATACACTCTTGTCCTATTCAGTCAATATCTCACATTTGAATACATAGAGCACAGCGTTGCTCATTGTGATATGTTGATACATGCAGTATTCAGTTATGACACATTTTCTTAAAATATTTTCCAAGCGGAATAACGGTGTGTGTTATCGATGAACTGACTGGGGGTTCCCAAGAGATCAGCTGTCTGTGGGAGTGTCCAGTCCCCTGTGTTGGAGCTTGACCCCTCCTCTCTTCGGCCATTCTCCCATCAGGCCCGCAACTCCTACTCCAATGAGGTGGTGGCCATCAAGAAGATGTCCTACAATGGGAAGCAGACTACTGAAGTGAGCACCCCACACACACACACACTCTGATCTGAGGCGTCTGCATTTCACCCTCCAATAAACATCATTATCAGCACAAAGGAAATCTAGTGCATTACAAAGTTTGAGATGAAGATCTCTGTGGCCAATGAGGGAAAGACATGGGTACCAGACTGACTGAATGAGAGGAACTGTGATGTGTGTTTCATCTGATGGGTTGTGTTTGCAGAAGTGGCAGGACATCATTAAGGAGGTGAAGTTCTTGGAGCAGCTACGGCACCCAAATACCATCGAGTACAAAGGCTGCTACCTGAAGGACAACACTGCCTGGGTACGTCAGGGTGGTCTCTCTCTCTCTCTCTCTCTCTGTCTCTGTCTCTGTCTCTCTCTCTCTCTCTACGTGTCACTACTGTACCCGTCTCTCGTGGATCTCAGGTTGCTGCAGCTTCCTCCCTACTGACTCTTTCTACTTCTGCAGTTGTGTCTTATCACCATAATCTTATCTGTTATATCTTCTGTTTAACATTAACACTGTTACTGGCGTGTGTGTCTCTGCGGTTCTTTTCTTCATGACATTTGACTATAATGTCAGGCTCAAGGGTTGATTTTTGATAGTGTGATTGAACAAAACCTATTTTGTGATGATCTGGTTATCTATGTTGTCCACGTGTCTTTTACAGCTGGTGATGGAGTATTGCCTCGGCTCCGCATCAGATCTGCTAGAGGGTACACACACACACACACACACACACACACACACACACAGACACACAGACACACAGACACACACACACCCACACATAAACACTCAGACAAACACACACACACACACACACACACACACTAGACAAACACACACACACACACACACACACACACACACACACACTCATACACTCATGTGTATGGAAGTTGTGACATCAGATTCTTCCTGGATTGCATAGATTATGAAATGCAGTATTTTAAAGATTAAAGGTGGACCTGAGATGCCTTGTCTTCCTTTCGTTCCCACCTTATCGCTTGTGGAGCGCCACAAGATAACACACAGTCATGATGACGCCGTGACATCGACCATCCTGGACCCTAAACCTGCCGAAATTAGTCACCTAAAAAAAATGTCCTTGGGACCTTTCGCCGAGGTTTACAACCTGTGCTGTGGAGCAGTTCGCCCAAGGCCATGTTATAGGGCTTCACACCGGTGTATAGAAGAGATATACAACAGATAGCATGTTATTTTGGAGCTGTATCAGATCACTGTGTTCCCGTTGTCCTCCGCAGTCGCGGTTCACTGCTGTCCAACAATCGTCCACTTGGTCGTCGCGTTTATTGAAGAAAGAAATAAAGTAATATATATTGTCGAAGCTAAACGAACATAGTAGTGACACAGTGGCGTGTTGGGACCCCCCCGACCACAACACGTTGGGATGCTGAACTCACCGTCTCCTTGTTGCTGTTTTGACCTTTGTCTTTTAACCAGATCTCCATCTTCTCCCCCAACAGTTCACAAAAAGCCCCTCCAAGAGGTGGAAATCGCCGCCATTACCCATGGTGCCTTGCTGGGACTGGCTTACCTACACTCCCACAATATGATTCACAGGTGAGACGTCCTCCGTTTGTGTCCCAGCAGGAAGATGACTGTGAAGAACACAGGGTGGGTCCACGACGGACAGCACCCCAGGGTGCAGCGCCCTCTATGCTACTTCGGTGTTGATAACCGAGATCCTTCTGATCGCTCTGGAAGGTCGATTCTTTCAATCACAAGGCTCCATTTCATGTGATGCGATTTACAACTGATCTTTATCACAGGTGACGACGTGACCCTTAAGATGTAGAAATGAGTGGTTTCATTTGTTACGGTTATCAGAGATGGCTTTAATGCCAAGTATGTATGCACATAGTTTCTCAGTCAAATCGGTGCAGTGAAGAGCAGGATATAAAAATACCTCTTTGCTATAAAAATGGGCAAGGAGGCGACGTGTCTCTACTTCCTTGGTCTGTTTATTGCTTTGAGGGACAATTCACATTCCAATGGACCCTGCTGCTTTTTTTACATGATCTGTCTGGTGGACCTGGAGCATGTCTTTAACTGGATGCCAAGTCATGAAACTAGTGATCGTGGAAATGGTGAGGTGTCCTGTCGGAAAATGAGAAAAACCAGAGTGCAAAGAGGTAGAACGAACTATGTCGGCCTTTTGGGATATTTTGTAATCCCAATTTGACAATACAGTCAACGCGTTGAGCACGTTAGCTTTACATTTTGTTCTCAAGTGTCCTCTACGGTGACCTCTGTACACACCCTGTGGTGGACTCGATGTCGCCATGGTTCCTCACACGTGCTGCTTTTTTGTGTGTCCCCCCTGTGGTACAGAGACGTGAAGGCCGGAAACATCCTGTTGACCGAGCTAGGCCAGGTGAAACTGGCTGACTTTGGGTCCGCCTCCATCGCCTCGCCTGCCAACTCCTTCGTAGGAACCCCTTACTGGTACGGGAGACAATAACATGGTACACATCTCATACTAGGAACCTCCTACTGGTACGGGACACAATAACATGGTACACATCTCATACTAGGAACCTCCTACTGGTACGGGACACAATAACATGGTACACACCTCATACTAGGAACCCCCTACTGGTACGGCACACAATAACATGGTACACACCTCATACTAGGAACCCCCTACTGGTACGGGACACAATAACATGGTACACACCTTGTACTAGTAACCCCCTACTGGTACGGGACACAATAACATGGTACACACCTCGTACTAGGAACCCCCTACTGGTACGGGACACAATAACATGGTACACACCTCATACTAGGAACCCCCTACTGGTACGGGACACAATAACATGGTACACACCTCATACTAGGAACCCCCTACTGGTACGGGACACAATAACATGGTACACACCTCATACTAGGAACCCCCTACTGGTACGGTACACAATAACATGGTACACACCTCATACTAGGAACCTCCTACTGGTACGGGACACAATAACATTCACACCTCTGTTCTTTGTTGCCTGAATGCTCGAAGAGGCATAGCAGATTTTGACTGTGTGTGTTCAGGATGGCTCCTGAAGTGATCCTAGCCATGGACGAAGGTCAGTACGAGGGAAAGGTGGACATCTGGTCCCTTGGGATCACCTGCATCGAACTTGGTGAGCTGATGTGAACATAACAGTGTTGTACCAATCCCCACTTTCATTTCATTTTACTGACAGCCCGCGCAATGGGATGGCTGAAAATCAGTCCACCAGCTGTGTTTGTGGTGGACAAACCAATTCAACTAATACATGATAATGAATGAATTATTCTACTTTTAATGAATTTAGTTGTGGCAACAATCCTTTAGAAGTGGAAAATTAACTTCTTGTTCCACCAGCCCTGTCATGTGTGCACAACAAACAATACCTCATGATGGCCTGCATCGCTATACCCTCGTACAGCTCTCGCTATTCCTCTCTCTCTCTCTCTCTCTCTGTTCTTCTGTGTCCACCTCTTCCCGTTCTTAGGGGAACGCAAGCCGCCCTTGTTCAATATGAACGCCATGAGTGCCTTATATCACATTGCCCAGAACGACTCTCCCACGCTGCTGTCCAACGACTGGTGAGTTGAAGGTCAACGTGTGTTTACTGTCCCTGGGTTTGTTGTTCCTCCTCCTGTTGAATCCGGGCGTGTTCATTGAACGGTGAACTCAACACGGGAACCCCTCATTTATGACTCGCGCTTATGACCTGCTTTTTAAGGAATGAGCCTGAGATGAGAGGCCCTCTATGCTAAACGCGTGTGCTAACTGTAATGGTGTTGATGGAGTGTTCAGCCATCTCCAGTGATTCATTAGTAGTCTGTGTGTGTCTTGAGGTCGGTTATCCCTTCACTGCACGGCCATGGCGGCTCTGATCTGAGTTATCACACCCTCTGATCTCTGGGTTCTGGTGTGAACCCCATGCTTATTGAGCCCCTGGAGTCATGACCCCTCCTTCCCAGAGGCATCGATCCTAAACAGGGCATCGACCGGTCATCGATCCTACACATGACAGCCATTATTTTATCTATGCTGTGTGTCGTTTTTTTTAAGTATGTGTTTATGGCACAATGAGATGGAAGCATAGCAGCTCACTATATAATTGTCACATAGGAAGATGTACAGCATGGGATTTAGCCCAGAGCACTGTTCCATATATACACATTTACATCCCGCCATGCCAAGGAGCTGTGTTCCACATATACATATGTACATACAGTACATATGTACAGTGATGGAGGAGATGGTGGAGGTGGAGCTTCTGGTGGTGGTGAGTGCATGAGGTGTTTGTAGTAGTGGTGGTGGTGGTGGTGGAGATGGTGATGGGGGTACCCTACTTCAAGCAGCTATCATTGAGCTAACATCAAAAGCTTCAGTGAAAGCATTGCCTTCGATTGATCCTGGAGTGCCAATTGAAACCCGAGTTGTAGAAATAATAATGAACATGGTATGATGCATGAAGTGCCGTGCCGGTTTAATTTCCCCTCCACATGTTGATGGGAAATCATCACACATACAAAACCCTTTCCACATATCAGTGAGATCTTGTCAGCCATCAGCAGGATGTGTATCTACTGTGGTGCACACACCACGCACATCTTTTGTCTGAGCTCGTCTCCAAATGTACTACAGCTGCGGTGAGCCCAGGCTGATGACTCACATCCACTCACATCCACCGTAGCCGCGGCTCACATCCATTACTTGTTGTGTGCGATTGTCACGTTTGAGCTTGAGTGTGTGTGTGTGTGTGTGTGTGTGCGGGGGTGTGTGCATTCATTAAACATTAACCCTGTGTGGAATACGGCGGGCTGCAGACCAATCAGAAGAGAGCCTCCTCGAGCTGGTCTCACGCTCTCCCTGTGTCCGTGGCGTGTGGAGATGTGCGTCTTCCTGCCAATCCCCCCCCGCCCAGACAATGAAATCAAGTTCTCCTGTGTGTTCAACCGTTGCTAATGCTCCCCGCTGAACATGGTGTGAGCGGCACTCGTTGGGAGTGGAACGAGAACACCACGCGCGTTAACGTGCGGAGGAACTGGGAGCTGCTTTTAGTCTCCGTGCGGCCCGATGAACCCCCGATATTGCCGCGGCTCCAGACGTTGTGCGTTAGCGTGTCAGCGTGGAGCCGGGGCGCGCTGCCGTGTGTCGGGGTGTACAGCCATTTCCATTAGCGCTTTGAGGAGCCCAGGGCGCCGTCGACGTAGTCCTCATTGTCTTCATCAGAGCTAGACGAGACCGGTTTGGGCTACAGAGGCTTCCGGCGAGTTACCGGATAGCCTTGGCTTCACTTGCATGAAGGGACTTTGTTTTGTATTATATTTGATTTTCTCCTTTTACTTTGTTGTTTATTGTTACCCATGATCTCTTACACAAGGTTATATTAACACTATTGTTGGCTTGTGGTCCTGACTGTGCTTCTTTGCTTCGATTTTGTATTGTATTATACCTTTTCACCTTTTTGTTATTTTGTATATATATATCCACATAATTTTTCAAGGTTTTATTGTCTCTTAAAGCACTTTGTAAACAGTGTTTCCTCTGCTCTCTTACCACCTACTGGCCTACTGGCGGTCAGCAAGCACGTGTGTGTGTGTCCTTGGCAGCAGACAGTGGTGGACGCAGACGCGGACGTAGAGCAGACAGTGCAGGCCAGCAGGGCCTGAGCTGCTCCGGCTGCCCGGTGTGTGTGTGTGTGTGTGCGTGCGTGTCTGCCGGCAGACTGCACGCTGTTTGTACGTGTGGCGCCGTAGCCTGGTTTGCAGAGAGTAGTCACTGGGACAATGTGTCGAGGCACCAGTGGCCTACATTTACATCGCTCCACTTATTTACATAATCCACGTATCGCTCCGTGGTGACTACACTCAAGAGATTATGGGAGATTGCGCTGTTGTGATTTAGTGGGACGACAGTGACCACGACTCACTCGGTCATCCTGGAACAGCTTGTCATTTCAGTAAAACCTGATGTCAATGAAAGGGGCTTTTGAGGTCTTTTGGTCTTGGTCTTTTGAGAATTGTGTTTCAGTTTTAGGCTGAAGTGCTTCACTTATATGGTTACAGTGTGCATTACAATGTTATGTTACAGTGTAATCACACGAGTAAGTCCTGTGTAGTAATCACTGTAACAGTGTGTACTAAATGTGTAATAACATCACGGAACAGCGTGTCGCTACACATTGTGATGAAGCTACAAGCTGTTCCATAACATTATCCCAATGTGGTACATGCTGGTGATATGTTGTTACATAAGTACACATTTCTTACGTACTGTTGCAGGCGTTACATTGCTTCTTACTGCGTATTGACACTGTAGCAAGGACACTGCCACGGCCACCTGACCTCCATGTCCCTTTGCATCTGTCTCTGGTCATCAGCCGCCTGTCCTTCACTGTTACTGACACGATGGTCTCCTCTCTCTCTCTCCCCGTGTCCTCGTCTGCCCCCAGGTCGGATCCCTTCCGGAGCTTCGTGGACTACTGCCTGCTGAAGATCCCTCAGGACCGACCTTCATCGGGGGAGCTTTTGAGAGTGAGCGCTCTGCCTCCGTTTAATCTCCCCGGTGTGACCTCACTTCCTGTCTTGGTCAGCCCGCGTGGATGAGTCACTCCATCCCACCCACCCACGGCTCCCCGAATGTTACGCGGGCGCACGCAAACACACATACACACACGCACACGCACACGCACCCGGATGGACACAGACACACACACACACACACACACACACACACACACACACACACACACACGCACACACAGACACACACACACACACACACACACACACACACACACACACACACACACACACACACACACACGCACCCGGATGGACAGAGACACACGCAGGCATAGACAAGGATGCACATGTACACATACGCATGCACACACACACACACACACACACACACACACACACACACACACAGTTGCCTTTACCCAAACTGGGAATCGTGCGGCACCCCACGGAGAAGGGAGTAGTCGTCCTGGGTCACGCCTTCATAAGGCATGTGTAGCCTACACGGCCACGCCAGCACACACACTGGGAGTCCACCTCAGTACAGCTGGCCCCGGCGGCTCTGCAAACAAACTGAAAACACACAGCAAAACACGCTCCGCGTCCCGGCGTCCGGGTGAACAAAGGCTCAGTGTCTAATTGACAGGATGTCTCGCACTCCCGGTGGGGACGGGGGATCCCGTTGGCGGTCAGGGCTGTGTGCTCTGTCACCCAGGGGGGACGCAGGGGTGGGGCTTACAGGGTCCACGCAGGATCCTCCACACGGTTGCGTCACCCCCGGCGGCGTCGGAATTCAGCCTGTGTCCCGAGACCTCTGATCCACATCCCAGTAGGAACACCGTGATAAATACCAAGCACAGTGTTTCGTGTGATGGGGAATGGTCTGTGTGTGTCGCTGATGATGAATGTCTCCTCTCCCTTTCTGCAACACACTTATAAGCACACAATGGCAAAACACGCGCGCGCACACACACGCGCACGGGTAACACACACACACACACACACAGCCCTCACTGTGTAGCTCCAATAAAGCACTAATAATAACAACCACACACAGCTTCCCCTTATTAATCACCAGTAAGCAATGGAACCAGCAGCTCCTCCCTTATGATCAGTCGACTCCAGCGGATATAATCAAATCAAACCTGAACTCCTCTACACTGTACAGTACCATTACACTGTGGCACTCCAGTGCAGAGTCCATGTTACTACAGAGTGAAGGCCGTCGTACAACAGCATAGGGCCTGTAGTACTACAGTGTAGAGCCCACACTACAGTATAGTCATAGCAGAGCAGTGTAGAGCTAATGGTATAACAGTCCAAAGCTCATGATACCACAGAGCAAATACCATTGTACTACAATGCAGAGCCCATAGTACAGTGTAGAGCCCATAGTGCTACAGTGTAGAGGCAATAGTACTACAGTGTCGAGTCCATAGTATAGTGTGGAGCCCATAGTACTACAGTGTAGAGGCTATAGTACTACAGTGTAGAGCCCATAGTACTACAGAGTAGAGCCCATAGTACTACAGTGTAGAGCCCAAAGTACTACAGTGTAGAGCCCATAGTACTACAGAGTAGAGCCCATAGTACAGTGTAGAGCCCATAGTACTACAGTGCAGAGCTCATACCACAATGTAGTTCATAGTACTACAGAGCAGCGTAGAGCTAATAGTATAAGCACGCAGTGCGCTACACAGGGAGCTCTACATTCGGTCCCACCTGAGAGATGATGTAAGGGTGTCCTTCGCTCCCTCTGTCTCCATGTTGGACAAGCTAGCCCGGTCCCCAGCGTCCGTCGACTCAGAAAGGAAAACTATGTCTATTTTGAGCTGATGATGTCATCGGTCGGCCCCGACCGACCCATTATGAAAGAATCTATCTCTGCCGCGAGCTCTGAAGCGAGAGGGCTTATATGATCTAAAATGTGGCGGCCACGATGTATGTATTTATAGCTGTAGGATGTATATGTGCCACCACACAGGCCTTTTAAGCCATATATATTTTATGAATGAACAAGCGTCAAGGTGTGCGCATGTGTGTGTGTGCATGTGTGCGCACGTGGGTGTGTGAGTGAGTGAGTGTGTGTGTGTTTCTGTGTGTGCGTGTGTGGGCGCATGTGCAAGCCTCATCCCATATGTGTAGTTGTACAGAATGGAGAGAAGGAGGCAAGGAGAGCTGAGGCTAAGTGACTAACAGGCGCCCTCTAGTGTCTGTTCAAATGATGGCACTCCGGTACACACCACAGTGTACAATACATCTAGGGTTCTGTGTTGCTGATGACATCCTTTGGACACGGGTGACATGCATCTACAAAAGATAATCATTAAACAACCTTGTATGTGATTTACCTTTTTTTTTTTTTTTTTTTTTTTTTTTTTTTTTTTTTTTTTTACCTTTAAACATCCCCAGACTGGTCATTTCACTTCAGCACTGTTTACACATTTAGTTAGTTTAGTTGTCTGTCAGTTTATACAACAGATCCTGTACCCTGACTGACCCTGACCCTAACCCTCACCCTCATCCTAACCCTGACGCTAACCCTGACCCTCACCCTCATCCTAACCTTGACCCTGAACCTCACTTTCACCCTGACCCTCACCCCTCAACCTGGCTCACCCTCACCCTAACCCTGAACCTCACCCTCACCCTGATCCGCATCCCTGGACGTGGCTCACCCTGGACCTCACCCTCATCCTGACCCTCACCCTCACCCTCACCCTGACTTTGAACCTCACCCTGACCCTGACCCTGGACCTCACCCTCACCCTCACCCTGACCCTGACCCTGACCCTCTCCTCCTGGTTCTCTGCCCCCAGCATGACTTTGTGCGCCGGGACCGCCCCCCTCGGGTGCTGATGGATCTGATCCAGCGCACCAAGGACGCGGTGCGCGAGCTGGACAACCTGCAGTACCGCAAGATGAAGAAGATCCTGTACCAGGAGAAGCACATCGGCCTCATGGGGGAGAGCCAGGAGGAGGAGGAGGTAAGGCGGTAGCAGGAGGAACACGAGGAGGAGGAGGAGGGCTGAAAGGAAAGGTCAAACTTTGAGGTTTGCGAACTGCAGCTCCTAATGTTGATGATGAGCTGGACCCCAGTGGGTCACCGCTACTAAAAGGCCTTTGGTTTCATTCTAGTTTTCTCCTCGAACTGCGGAAATTGTTTGCAGCTGATTGAATGTTTTTTATGTAATTGGATTTTACTCGTAAAACACTTAACTGCACATTGCTGGTCTCCCTTGAAGACGCAGCTGCGCTGTTAAAAGTGCAGTCAAGCTCTTTTGGCATTTTGTAGATTTCACGACAGGCCGCAGCCCCTCTCCCCGCGGTGGTGCGGTTCTGACACCTGATAGCTCTCTGTCCTCTGTCTGACCTGGCCCGCGGGGACGCCATGGAGATGTGGGCAGACACCGCGTCACGCTGCCAGGACTCTCCTCAGAGATGTGTCTCCACAGGCTTGTGCTGTGGTTCTCAGACCGGGTGTTACGTGCCGCCTAAGACCACCCCAGGCTAGCCAGCCTCTCGGGGGACCCAACAGGAAGGGGCCACTGTGTTCAGTTGTGTTCTTAGTCCACCGAAGGCAACGACACCGACCGCGTGATTACGGGATTTTGTGGTTTTGCGCCGGCTAGCGCAGTGCACATGCAGGCCTTTACCCCCTTTCGTCTTGAATGCTAATGCCCGGTCGGTCACGTGTGAGTGTCGTCAAATGAATGGAGACATTAAACCTGCCGGCCCCATCTCAGAGCCAGCGCTGCCTTGGGGGGCCCTGTGTAGGCACCCTGTCGCCCTTACAGGGGCTCGTTTTATCTGTGGATCAACGCCAATCTTAATCAGTCCAACCAGTCACGACAGACATCTCAGACAGACGGCCATTAATTTCACGATGCACACACAGGCACACACAGGCACACACACACACACACACACCTCCACATATAATTAGATGGTTAAAACATTATATTGATTATTATTATTGATTATATAATCCCATCCCAACCCCGAAGACTGGATAGCGTTGGCTATTGGGGGGGGGGGGGGGGGTTGGGTACCTTTGTTCAGGGCCTCCCCTCTACTCTGACTCACCCTTCCTCTCCTTCTCTATCTCCCCCTTCCTCTCATTGTTCACCCCCCCCCCCCCCTCCCCCTCCCGTGGTTGCAGGACAGTGAGGCTGCGAGCTGCAGGAGGAACAGCCTGGGGAGCAACCACTCCATCCCCAGCACGTCGCTCAGCACGGGCAGCCAGAGCAGCAGCGTCAACAGCATGCAGGAGATGCTGGAGGAGAGCTGCTCCGACATGACCATGATGCTGCACCAGGACTACGGCACCCTGGACTCCTCGCCGCACGCCAAGAAGGTAGCGCCAAGGGAGCTAGGAGACGCGGGTGGCAAGGAGCTAGGAGCTAGGAGACAGGGGGGGGGGGGGGGGGGGGGGGGGCGGGGGGGAGGGGCAGGTTTTAGTCTGGTGTTTTTGAGGGATGCGCGTAACGGAGAAAGGGGCGATGCGGTGGGGTCACTGGCCAGCCTCACACGCAGCGGCACAAACACTGAAAACACCTCCAGACGGCGAAAAAGCTGGCTGCCTGTCGACGGAGAGATGACTAAACGGCGCGGCTTCAGACCCCAAATGGAACATAAATAACCTGGTGAATATATGATCCGTGCGCCTCGATCAAGAGGTTTCATTTTTTAAAAAAAGCGAAACTAGCCGGCCACTTGTGAATGGTTTGCCTGTCGGGCAGGAGGGAGATAAACAGGGTGAAAGGGAGCTTCAGACACAAAAAGGCCAACACTTGACAGACATTCCCCGTGAGTCTTCCAAATCCCACCCTGCTCTGAATCTCCGAGCCCTCTGTGGGAATGTTGAACCCCCCCCCCCCCAAAGAAGCTCTCACAACGCGGTAGTGAGTCAACAGATGTGTGCGTGGCTGCATTCACCAAACGCAGCTGATTCAGCTCTCCGTCAACAGCGCACACACACACACACACACACACACACACACACACACACACACGCGCGCCTGTCTCAGAGTAATAACTGTGCCATCAATTAATAGAAGACGACACACAGGCCCACACACGGGGGGAGATGCCCTCCAGGTCTCCCAGACTGTATTGAAGAACACATGCAACCTTGTTGTCTCTGGGGCGAAACCATGGAAACGGGTCGCCGTCCTCCCAGCTCCTCGGCTTCCTCAGCGAGGCCATTCACGGCCAGAGAACAGAGACGCATGTCTGCACACACACACACACACACACACACACACACACAGTGCAGCGAGGCCCGTCCAGCACACACTCACACTCATGCACACACGCACACACACACACACAGCACCGCGTGGCCCGTCCAGCACACACACACACACACACACACTCATGCACGCACGCACACACACACACCCATACATGCACACACACACACACACAAACACACACACACACACACACACACCCATACATGCATACACACACACACACACACACATACATACATACATACATGCGCACACACACACACACACACACACACACACACACACACACACACACACACACACACACACACACACACACACACACACACACACTCATGCATACACGCACACCCACCCACACACACACACACGCATGCTCCCACACCCCTCCCAGGCACAACATAGCTCTGTGTAGACAAAGGTCAGACGGAGCGCTTGATGATTTGAAGGTAAAAAAAAAGACTCAAAAGACAGAGCCAAAGATTACGGGCGTCCGCGATGTCGCTGAATTCATCCTTTGTTGATTCTTTGTGATTTTGACACGAGCATGAATAATGTGTGTAAGCGTCACGTCGCAGATTGTCAGCCATTGTGTGGTCATGGGTTTGGGGCGTGTCTGGAACCAGGCTGATTGACGCCTGAGAACGGGAACAGAAGAGACAAATACGTGATGTGCTTGTGCATGTTGGTAGTACTGCTAGTTGTCACACGTAGTACCATCACTATGGCCGGCACCAAACACATACTGTTTCTATGTTAATGTGTGTGCATGCGTGTGTGTGTGTGCATCTGTGTGTGCGTGTGTGCATGCGTGTGCGTGTGTGTGTGTGTGTGTGTGTGTATGTATGTATGTGTGTGTGTGTGTGTGTGTGTGTGTGTGCGCCTGTGTGTGTGTGTGTGTGCGCCTGTGTGTGTGTGTGTGCGTGTGTGTCTCTCCACCAGGACCACTGGGATGAAGCGGCCCACAGGGACCAACGACAGGAGCGGTCGTCTTCATCGGACCGGAGCAGCCAGGGACAGAACTACAGGAACCAGGGCCGCTTTGCCACCATCAAGTCAGCCTCGCTGGTGAGTTCAAACAGGACCTTTATTGGTCATCACACAAAAAACAAGAACAGAAAACAGGAAATATCAGGATTGTCCAAAGGCCCGGACACCAGGACGGACGGACACACACACACACACACACACACACACACACACACACACACACACACACACACATGCATAAAGGTCTTTAGACAATCCATCTGTTATTTCTTTTTTTGGGGGGTGATTGAAATCCACTTTATATCCAATAAAAGCTTGGGGGAAATCCTCACCATCTTCAGTAGAAATCGAATTTGTTGTGTTAAGAAAGACTTCCTTCGCTTCCACGAAAGGATGCGGTTGTCATGGTTTCAGTTGGCTTGTGTACTGGAAGATCTGAAAGAACTGGGCAACATTGTATTAACAAAACGAGCGCCGAACACAGACAAGAGGATGCGGCGCTGGAGTTGCCAGCATCAGTGTGGAGGTCCTTCAGCCTGAACTGTCGCTGCTCCTCTGAAAGGCACGTTGGCTCGCTCCCAAACATCGCTGAAAGACGTACGAGGGTTAGAAATGTTTTGATGAGCTTGCCGTGCGAGACATGGCAGCCTCCAGTCAGAAAGTCCTGAGGCCCCCCCCCCCCGTCTCTCCTTTTAGTCTCGCTGATGAGTTTCAACTTCTTCAAGTTTCAATCTTTATATAGCCTTTACCACTCTTTACCATATAGCCTTTACACTTCTGTTTTCTTACTTATTCTTGTTCATTCTAAGTCTCTGTGTATCAATGTTTCTCTCTATGTATCCATCTCTCTTTCATTCTCTCTCTCTTTCTATCTCTTTATCGCTCTCTTACTACACTCTATTACTCTTCTTGCTCCCTTAATTCCCTCCCCTTCTATCCACACACACACACACACACACACACCATTTCCAGGTTCTACTCCGCATTGTGATGCTTGCTAGTGGATTTCTCATCCTTGTCTCTCTCAACAACCTGCCCACCCTCTCTGTTCCCCAGTCTGTTGTCATGGTTACGGCGCAGTAAGCAGGCAGCAGTAGTAAATGTGGTGTGTGTGTGTGTGGATGTGTGTGGATGTGAGTGATTGTTGTGTGCATGTGTGGATGTGAGTCATTGCTGTGCATGTGTGTGTGCACGTTTCAATACAAATTAACACGTGTTTTCCAAACAACACCACCCCTGTAGTGATCTCAAGTCCATGCCATAGGACCTTGTGTGTGTGTGTGTGTGTGTGTGTTTCCATTTTGTCCTTGTGTTCTCTATGTAGCATTAGCCATTTTCTTTAAGACACTCAGCTCGGTCTCTATGAAGCAGAGCCAATCTCTATATAATCTGTATGTAATGTCAATGTTAGAACTACTCTCTACCCTTCCACGCGACCCAAGCGAACCGACCCTCATCCGAGACCAAGCGATGACATCATCGCTTCCTCTGAGTGACATGCGCACACGCAGAGAGAGAGAGAGGAGAGAGAGAGAGAGAGAGAGGAGAGAGAGAGAGAGAGAGAGAGAGAGAGAGAGAGAGAGAGAGAGAGAGAGAGAGAGAGAGAGAGAGAGAGAGAGAGAGAGAGAGAGAGAGAGAGAGAGAGAGAGAGAGAGAGAGAGCTGCAGGATGGGAGGCTGAGAGATGGAGTAACAGCTCAATGTGTAAACAAGAGGGATTTGAAGAGAGTGAGAGGGACCATTAGTTTGATCAGGTTTTTAATTGTGTCTTGTTTTTAATGTATTCCGTTTCCAACATGTGCTGGTAGATGGATAACTGTCGGCGTCTGTTGTGTTATTGTGAAGTGATCAGGAAGCCTGGTGAATAAAGACATATATGAAAACAGTTTTAATCAACATTGACATTCAATTTGATGGGAAGTAGAGGCTCTCGAGGGAAAGACGATGGAAACTTGAGGGGCGACATGAGGAACATAGGAGAGAGAGGACGAGAAAGTCGGCGGTGTTCCACCTCAGACTGCAGCACTCGGGGTGAATGCTGTGTTGAGACACACGAACCTGAAGCAAGGCATCCCAGTGCGGCCGTGTTTTCATCTCTGCTCTGCTCCTGGAGCAGCAGAGCACCCATATCTCTGATGCTAAAACCTCACGTCGAGGCCTGTCAGCCGCCTGTCCGCAAGGGGCGCAGGGGCATCACAGGCACACCACAATTCTCACCAGTACACCAGTGTTCACAAGGTGTCCTTCTGGAGGGGCCTGCATTGCCGCTAGGTCCCTAAACCAGGGAGACATTGGCCTCCAACTCCCCCCACCGCTCTGCGCTGCGTCCACAGGAAGTGCAGGCGCACAATACCAGTGTCTGTGGATTCTTTGGCTTCCTGCTCAAAGCCTGAAGACTTAACCACATGGAACGGTGCCTTTGTAGCACATTCTGTATGCCATCGTCTCCGAAAAAACAAAAGCGTGCTCTTTCTTTTTTCTTTCCCCTCTTTCGATCCACGAGGACGTTTCACCTGGAGAAGACTCCACCGCTGCAAACCACTTTTAACAAGCGGTCTGCACCTTTTGGCCTCTGCCTTGGTCTGATCTGCCCGCTCAACCCAAAGCCTTCTCTCCTCTCTCTCCTCCATTTTCGTGTTCCTGGAAAGAATCGGGAGGATCACGATGGCGTTCGCTGAGCCCCGTGCAGGGGGGGAAAAAAGGGGAAGGTCACGTGACCTGACTTGGCGCTTTGTTTTTGCGGCAAGTGCCTGGGATTAGGAGAAGCCATTACAGTAGGGGTATTGATTCGGCAGCAGATTACGGCTCTGGTCTACCTTTCCCCACCCCCTCCCCCCCCACCCCCCTCCCATGTTACCAGCCCCCCCCCCCCCCCCCCCCCCCCCCCCCCCCCTCACCCCCTCACCCCCTCCTCCCCCACGGTGCGGACTCCTTCTCAATGAGGTATTCATGTGACCCACCTGCTGCCCGCCTCTCAGCGCCGGCACCACTGAAGAGTGGCTCTGTCTCCCCGTTGGCCCGCGAGCCCGACAGCCTCATTCACAGTTCACACGCCTGCCTCTGCTGCCACCGCCCTGGGTGTGCACCGGTTAGGGTCTCGTTGGGCTGGGAGAGAGAGAGAGGGGAGAGGGGGGGGAGGCGGGGAGGCAGGGGGTTGGGGGATCCTTGTATGACGGTGGGGGTGGGTGGGGGTCTTGGGTGGCATCAGAGCGCAGCCTGGGGTCTGCCGGGCGTAGGATGCAACACACAGCCTCTGGATGCTGGCGCGGTGGGCGAACGTCGCCATCATGTTTGGCCTGAGGAGCTCTGGGGGGAGTTATGAGAAGATGAGGAGCGAGTACTACCTGGATGTGGACAACCCGTTCTGCGCCCAGGTGGGTGTGGGGGGCGGCCTCGCCCACCTTCCCTTTGTTTGACTGTTTGTTTGTTTGTTTGGTTGCTGGGGCGGGTGGGGTGAGGTGGGTGGGGGTTGGGGGTGCGAAGCTTTGGAGTGACAGCTCGGCCGTGTAGCTTGACGTCGCTGCGGGTGGGTTTGAGATGCCGCCGGCCACAGAGGGAGTGGAAGGACACTATAGCGGGACCCTCACGGTCCAAGTTTGAGTTATTGAGTTTATTTCTTTTATTTTATTTGAGTTGATTTGTTCACCGTTTACTTGTAGTTGCATAGAACCTGCCATTCAGTGCTGTAGTGCTGTAGTGCTGTGTGTGTGTGTGTGTGTGTGTGTGTGTGTGTGTGTGTGTGTGTGTGTGTGTGTGTGTGTGTGTGTGTGTGTGTGTGTGTGTGTGTGTGTGTGTGTGTGTGTGTGTGTGTGTGTGTGTGTGTGTGTGTGTGCGCGCATGCACGTGCGTTGGTAAAATGAAAAGGCTTTTGTTTGAATCCCCGATGAGTTGAATTTCCCAGGATTTTAGTTCCCGGCACCTGTTTGATATGGGTGGCTGAAATGAGTCAAATATACAGACAATCAATTCAATTGTGTATTTTGAGGCAACAGAACTCTTTAATTGTCAGTGAACACGTAAAACCTTCACGGCGTTGCTTCTGGGGAGTTCTGCGGAGCGCAGAGCCCAGTCTAGTGAGGCTTCATCTCCCACCTCAGACCGAAGCGGTCCGGATGAGACAGGTCGGCCGTTGGGGTTAAAACCAGCCGACACAACAAGAGTTCAGCTCTTTGCAACTCAGAGGAAAACGTGCTTTTTAGGTTGAGAGGTGAAGAGAGCTCGGACTCGCACTCATTCGTTTTCAAGAATCAACAAACAAAGCTGTGCTCCGAATGGGACGCTTTTGCCTCGGAGAGGTCAGCGAGCGCCAACCAGGTTCAAAGGTGAAATTGTGTTTGACTTGGAAGCGTGCAGTGCCAAGGTGCAGAACCCGACCCCCCCGGGGGCAGTCGCAGCACTGGGCCGGGCTTCGGGGCTCTTAACGCCTCGGGAATATCTTGGCAACGGCAACGCTTAATGCTCATCATGTGCCGACCCCTTAATCGAGGGCCGCGTGCTCCTCCATCGTTAAACCTTCTCGCTCTCACCCCTGGTTCTCCGCCCCCCCCCCCCCCCCCCGCCAGGTGACCAAGCAGATCCACGAACATGAGCAGGAGAGCGAGCTGCGGGAGCAGATGTCGGGCTACAAGCGGATGCGGCGGCAGCACCAGAAGCAGCTGATCGCCCTGGAGAACAAGCTGAAGGCCGAGATGGACGAGCACCGGCTGAAGCTCCAGAAGGAGGTGGAGACCCAGGCCAACAACGCCTACATCGAGCTGGAGAAGCTGGCCAAACGGCACGTGGTCCACGCGGAGAAGGAGGTGAGGCCGACCAGAGCACTGCGTGGGGGAGGACACGCCGTCTCCTCGCCTGGGGAGGTTCTGACGCGTTAGGCGCGGCCCACAGAGCAGTGTTATCCAATATTCACATCCATCAGTAACATCTTGCAGACGGGCCATTGGATGAGTAGAATGCCGCACCGCGGCCGTGAATTTAAATGTCGTGTAGTTGGTAGACGTACAGAGGAGCTCGGCCAGCGAATGGTAAATCCAGGTTGTCACCCACCGTGTCCTGGGTCGGGAGGCACAGGTGACTCCGGCCTGCCCTGGGGCCTTTCCTGCCCAGCGCAGATGCTTGTTCCGTGGGCCTGTGGCGAAGGCCTTGCTCACGGATTAGTGGTTTACACCATGCAGCCGTGGTTGGGGTTGGTGGTAGCTACTGCTATGTGTTAGTGAAGGTAGTGGTAGCTACCGCTATGTGCTAGTGAAGATAGTGGTAGCTACCGCTATGTTCTAGTAAAGGTAGTGGCAGCTACCGCTATGTGCTAGTGAAGGTAGTGGTAGCTACAGCTATGTTCTAGTAAAGGTAGTGGCAGCTACTGCTATGTGCTAGTGAAGGTGGTGGTAGCTACCACTATGTGCTAGTGAATATGGTAGCTACCACTATGTGCTAGTGAATATGGTAGCTACCACTATGTGCTAGTGAATATGGTAGTAGCTACCACTATGTGCTAGTGAATATGGTAGTAGCTACCACTATGTGCTAGTGAGTATGGTAGTAGCTACCACCATGTGCTAGTGAAGATAGTGGGAGCTACTGCTATGTGCTCGTGAACGTGTGTGACTGCACCACTGCTGGCGCCCCTTGACAGCCATGATCAAGTGTAGTCTGTTGGCCCGAGGTCCCGCAGGGGTTGGAAACAAACGGTGTATCTCGGTGATTAGCATGCAGCACAAGGAGCCGGTGAGAACCATATCTGCTCACGGGGAACCACCTGCTGGCTGCACAAACAACCACACACAATATGTGAACAGGACATATGACCATGCTACTACTACTACTACCACTACTTCTACCACTACTATGTAGTGGTAGTAGTAGTAGTAGTAGTAGTATTCAGGAGGTGTTGGGATCACAAGTCGACTGCTTCTTTTGTGATGTGAGGGAGGGCACTGTAGAGCGTGCTTATCTCTTAGTGAGCCTTTTGATTTGCCTTACATCACCACACCCTACAAAGTGTTCACATGAGGTGTGGGCCGGTCTGAGAGAACCACACACAAACGCTTGGTGGTGTATTAGCATTCTCAGTTAGCCTGCATGGGTTAGGATGCTAATGTAGGCTACCTGAAGCTTGCCCTAAATCCCTGTGTGTGTGTGTGTGTGTGTGTGTGTGTGTGTGTGTGTGTGTGTGTGTGGGTGTGGGTGGGTGTCTCCTCTCTCCTCTCTCCAGCTGAAGACCACCTTGGCGGATGAGAAGAAGTTCCAACAGCAGATCGTGGCCCAGCAGAGGAAAGAGCTGACCACCTTCCTGGACACCCAGAAGAAACAGTACAAGCTCTGCAAGGAGAAGATCAAGGAGGTCCGCACATCGTCGTCATTGTTGTTTTTGTAGTTCTTCTTCTTCTTCGTATTCCTCCACAGGCTCATTCCTCGTTCGTCTCTGCCTTCTCTGTCTCTCATGACACATAGTCCCATGTGCTGTTCAGTGCTCCAGCAGGCCCTCCTCCAGACACACACACACACACACACACACACACACACACACACACACACACACACACACACACACACACCAACATGCGCTGTTTTTGGAAGCTTCTGTTGACTCACCCTGCCTACTCACCCTGCTCCTACAGACATGTGTGCGTAAACACACACACAAATGAACAGTGACACACACACACACAAACACACACACACACACACACACACACACACACGTGAACAGCAACATGCACACGTATTGGCGCACGGCACATACGTGCCACAGAACAGATAATGAGTTGAGATAATGCTGAGTGGGAGTGCGCCACACACAGTTTGACACCAGAGTCAAATGAGGGCAACTAAGAATTTATGGCTGGCAGAGAGCCGGCCAATTAGAATCAGGGACTCTGTTTCACACCGGCCAATCAGAATCCCCCACAGAGCTGGGATCAGGCTTATATGATAAGTATATTAGCCAGTATTTAGCTTAGCGTCAGTCCCACACAAAAGAGAAAGTGAGTTATGGAGAAGATGAAGAAGAGGGGGGTTGTATATACTATATATATATATATATATATATATATATATATATATATATATATATATATATGTAAAGCGACATCATCTTCAGATCAGTAAAAATCACATACAGTATGAGAGAGAGAATATCATATTCATATTTTCATATTTTACACATGACTTATAGGAAGAGGCAGAGGGAGAGAGCCGAGTGGCCCACCTTCTATATGAAGACAGTTTATATCACGACCTGATTACAACACTGTCGGTCACACAAGAGACACGTCAACCTTTTCATTCATCCTGAAGTGTCAAGTCCCAACCTCCACCAAAACCAGAACAAAACAGTCTAGTGTCTTTATTGAAGCTGTATATAACAGTGGTTATTGCTGAAACAACTGTGTGTATGCATGCGTGCGTGCGTTGAAACTAGTCATCATGTGTTGACAGTGCAGTGCACAGAAGCAACATGTTGAACACGTGATCTGCATGAATGTCCAGCCAGACGTCCTGCCCGTGTTTTTGATGGCAATATTTTGTCACCGTTTCATCCGTTTTGGTTTGAAAGCCAGGCGGGGGTAGAGACCAGCTCTGGGGTGTGTTGTAGTCTGCTGTCTGTGAACATACCTCCCCAAAAAGTGCCCTCGCCTTACCCTATCCACCACAACCTCGGCAACTCTCGCTTAAACCGAATTGAAATAGACAGACTTGTTTTACATACGCCGCATGTATGACGTCATCATTCCCGCGGTACTGTTGACCAATAGGAGGCCGCGCCCGAAGCCCAATGCAACGCCTCTGTCGCGCCATTTTTGTATACAGCGTCATGAAACGTCCCTTCACAACAAGCTTCTCTGTTCATCTCTCCGAACTTGTCTCCACCTTGACCTGTGACCTCCACCCCTCACACCAGGAGATGAACGAGGACCACAGCACACCCAAGAAGGAGAAGCAGGAGCGGCTGTCCAAGCACAAGGAGAACATGCAGCACTCCCAGGCCGAGGAGGAGGCGCAGCTCCTGGGCCAGCAGAGGGTCTTCTACGAGAGGAACTGCCGCACCTTCAAGCGGAAGGTCATGCAGAAGAGACACGACTTTGAGCAGGAGCAGATCCGTGAGGTGGGCGGGGCCACACTGGCCCATCGCAGGGCGCTTCACGCCATTCTGACTTTTAGTGCTTTTTAATGACCCGCCTACTGCTTAGATGATGGATAGACGAGTGGATGGATGGATAGATGGATTTATAGATAGGTGGATGGATGGATGAATAATGGATATATAGATGGGTGGATGGATGGATGAACAGTTAACTTGTGAGCCAAATCGAAGTGAGCAAAACTTTTCCTGTGTTTGTGTTCTCACACAGCTCGCCGCATTAAACTTTGTAAGGTGTTTACTTGGCAAAAGTGGAATGTAAGCGTATTAGCGAATAAGCAAGGTAGCAATGCAACAATCTGCAAATCTCCTTGTGTGAAACCCAAGAAGATTTAACGAAAGGATTCTGTTGAGCAATCAGCCAAAACTTTCTATGAGGTTTCAGGCAATACCCCTAAAGCGTTGGCTGTCACACTTTGTGTCTGATGTTTGTTGTATATATTTTATTGTTATATTGTTATATACTGTATTATATAAGTAGATTGTTTTGATCAATTGTTTTGTCTTATTGGCTGTTGAGAGCATGTGAATGGCTGGTGGTGGTCAATATGGGCACAGCACGATTCAACTCATTCTTTAGTTTCTGGTGATTGCTCTGCCCAACATAAGAGAACATAGAAAGTAGTTTACGGTTTATATATAAAACACTGAAGTCGTCAAGGAAATGCTCCTTGCTAATTTTGTTAAATTTTGAAAAATTCTCAAATGTAAAAGAAAAAAAGGAAAATGAAAAGTAGAATAAACAAAGTGGATATTTATGTGAGCAGCCATAGTCCCCGGTTCCCCGGTAACGGTGCTGCGGTCCAAACAAAGCCCTTGTTCTGACGGGACGGCCCGGTCGCGCCCTCCTCCCCTGCAGGAGCTCAACAAGAAGAAGACCCAGAAGGAGATGGAGCACGCCATGCTGATCCGCCACGACGAGTCCACGCAGGAGCTGGAGCAGCGGCAGCTCAAGACCCTGCAGAAGCTGCGCATGGACCTGATCCGCCTGCAGCACCAGACCGAGCTGGAGAACCAGATCGAGTACAACAGCCGGCGGGAACGCGAGCTGCACCGGAAGCATGTGCTGGAGCTCCGGCAGCAGCCCAAGAACCTCAAGGTGAGCGGGTCACCGCGGTACCGCGGACCCTGGGCACCTGGACCCGGGGACGTTGCCGCTATGTTCTCCTGGATCACTGGGATCTTCCTGTGACGTCTGTGTAATCGGGCCACATTTTAGTGTTGCTTTGGTGAGAGGAGGAGGAGGAGGAGGAGGAGGATGACGATGATGATCACAAATATGAGACAAAATAGAAGGAGACTGAGGGGCTGTTATCAAATAGCTTGTTGCGCCACAAGATGATGATGTACTTTCAGAGTAGTACGGGGAGAATATCATCTCACTAACACGAGTTTACCGCTTGTTCCCATCATCCTCATCATCACCATCATCATCCTCATCCTCATCATCATCATCCCCCTGCAGTCCCTTGAGCTGCAGATCAAGAAGCAGTTCCAGGACACGTGCAAGGTGCAGACCAAGCAGTACAAGGCGCTGCGCCACCACCAGATGGAGGTCACCCCCAAGTCGGAGCACAAGGCCGTGCTGAAGGCCCTGAAGGAGGAGCAGACGCGCAAGCTGGCCATCCTGGCCGAGCAGTACGAGCAGAGCATCAATGAGATGATGGCCTCGCAGGCGGTAAGCTGGCCCAGGGTGCTGGTGGTGGTGGGTGGGTGCTGGTGGGTGGTGGGTGGGTGGGTGGGTGGTGGTGGTGGGTTTACATTTTGAAAGGTGTGTGTGGTCTCGCCTTCGTGTTTTGCTGCATGCCTGCTATTGAAGACGAACTGTTTCCTGACTCTATGAACATGATGCTAAACAAAGAACGTAATTGGTTCTTCATTGTTTCTATTTCAGTAAGACGTTGTTTGTCAGTTCAGTAAGAATGTCTCTGGGCTAAAAAAGATTTGGTAATGAGTGAAGGGGATGCCAATTGTTGATCAATGTTGTTTTGTTTTTGGTTTCTTGTTTCTTGTGTGTCCCCTTGTGTCCTCATGCTCTCTCGCCCTCTCTCTCTCTCTCTCTCTCTCTCTCTCTCTCTCTCTCTCTCTCTCTCCCTCCCTCCCTTGGTCCTCCATCTTGTCCGTCCCAACTCCTCCTTGGCCTTCTCCTCCTCTTCCTCATCTTCCTCCTCTCTCTCACCCATCCCTCCCTCCCCATCACTCCGTCCCTCCGTCTCTGTGCGTTGTGTGTGTGTGCTTTGTGTGTATGCGTTGTGTGTATGCGTTGTGTTGTGTGTGTATGTGTTGTGTGTGTGTGTGTGTGTGCGGTCGGGGTGGTTGGTGCGACGCCAGCTGCGGCTGGACGAGGCCCAGGAAGCGGAGTGCCAGGCTCTGAGGCAGCAGCTGCAGCAGGAGATGGAGCTGCTGAACGCCTACCAGAGCAAGATCAAGATGCAGACGGAGGCGCAGCACGACCGCGAGCAGCAGAAGCTGGAGCAGAAGGTGTCACTGCGCCGCGCTCACCTGGAACAAAAGGTGAGCGCAGAGGGGGGGGGGGGGGGGGGGGGGCGGGCTGGGGGCGGAGCCAGAGCCAGGGGGATGGGAGGGCAGGGAGGTATGAATGGGAGCCATGTCGTTAAGGAGCAGTGAGGGGTGAGGGAGAGTCTTGCTCAGGGATGCCCTACAGGTTGGAGTGAGGACATCCGGGATTGGAACCCACAACCTTGCGCTGTGGGACTCGGATGCTTTGTGGCCACTTTGTAGCCACTCCGTCTCCCCGCCCCCTTGGGAGTCAGGCGGGACAGGGTTGTGTCAGGAGAGACGGGTGAGGAAGGCCTTGTCACCACACCGGATGACCGAAGGAGGCAAAGGGCGTTACTGTCCTACTGTTCTCATTTGATACCCTGTGACCTCCCAGGACGTGAGGTGCACAGGCATCAGTGACATGTACAGTGTCTGCATAATAACCTTAGTAACAGCCCTCTCTCAGTGAGGGTTTTCTCATACAGCGCACACACACACACACACACACACACACACACACACACACACACACACACACACACACACACACACGCACACACACAGATATTTCCCTCACCACAGGTGGTGGTGAGACATGGCGTGCTTCCGTCGTTGGAGAGCGGACAACATTTGTGTCCGTACATCTCGTACATTTCCCACCACACATCCATATGCGCGTTGCATGGGGGCCGCGTGGTTGGAGACAGGCTCATTGATGCTGGTGACTTCATCGTATTCCTCCAGCGCCTGAGCTGTGCCGGGGGGGGGGTGCACGTGTTCATACGGTGTTGTGTGTATGAGCCTGGTCTCAACGTTCAGCCGCGTGAAATTAAACATCGACACCCAAATAGAAAGTAATGGCATTTCGAGGTAATGTACCAACGTGTGCATCACGCTAAATACCCTTGCTTTCATTTGTATTTATCAATGACCTCATGGTCTATTATCAATTCATTGTGTTGTCGTAGGCCTACTTGTTGTGCAATGTTGGCCTTTCGATAACTATGTGCCCGCATACCCTTGCCAAGCACACATCCTATTTTAGCCATCATTAAGTCATCTTTCCTTGGGGGCAATGACCTGAAATGTGTGGAGATTGGATTTCACCGGCGAGATGCGTTCTGAAGTCGCAGACGTCATCGCTGCAGTCTAGTAGACGGCCGACAACAAAGGGAAGGAGCCCGCTCCGTTCAGGAGTCCAATTGACCCAGCGGCGGGCTCGACCCGCGGTGGGTTGTCGCCACCTGCTGGCCGCGTCGGGCCCTGCGCCCCCCCCCCCAGATGGGGATGATGTCATGCTTCTAGAAGCAATATTGTCCTCCGTTCTTGGTCGGAGAACGTGGAGTTTTCTGGGCATGCTCAGTCGTTCTCCAGGATTACCGTATTGCGTTTCGTCGCGTTCCTTTGTCTGCACCTGGAGAGCCCCGACGCTGACGTCAGGGTGCCGGAGGTTTTGCTCCCAAGTTCTGGGGGAGGAGGGATTGTTGTGAGCGACGAGAGAGGCCTCCTCCAGTAGCTGTGTAAACCAGACAGGCAAGGGTGGACGCGTAAACACGGCTCTTCTCCCCCCCCAACCAGAGTGCGGTACATTTCGTTGTCTCTGCACTTGTGCTCTATGCACAATGACAATAAAGTTGAATCTAATCAAATCGAGTCTAAACCCTACCAGACAGGTGGAGGTCCCGGCCTCGACAGCGTGATAACATGGTGGTCCCCCCCCCCCCCCCCCCCCCCCCCCCCCCAGATTGAAGAGGAGCTGGTTTCCCTTCAGAAGGAGCGAACCGACCGGATCAAGCACCTGCTGGAGCGCCAGGAGCGAGAGGGCGACAGCTTCGACATGGAGAGCCTGCGGCTGGGCTTCGGGAACCTGGGGGCCCTGGAGTACCCCAAGGACGACTACAGATGAGACCCTCGCCCCGTCGCCCCCGCCCCCCACCTCCCTCCCCTCCCCCCCCCCCCCCCCCCCCCCCCCCAACCCTCCTCCGCTGCGGCCTCCAGCGCGACGGAGCGGTTTGTGCGCGGACGCACGCGCCGCACGCCTCGGGGACCAGCCGTGGCCCGGTCCGGTCAGGGGTGCGAGAGGCCGTCAGATTCTAGAGCCTGAACACATACACACACACACACACACACACACACACACATACACACATGCACACATGCACACGCACACACACACAAACACACACACACAACCTCTACACCCACCCACCCACCCTCGTGGCATCACAAGATGACAACCTAATGCTGGATAAAATATTGTAGTTGTCATGGGTTTTTTTTTTTTTTTTTTTTGTAAAATGAAGAATGATAACATTGTCACGGTGTTTTGTTCCTTGTGCAATGAAAACACTTCCACAGCCGGAGGAAGGCCTGCGGGAGATGCCGGCTCGTTGAGCAGGAACTCTCGTGAGGGGCTACCCCTCCTTTGGTTCGTCTCAACCGCTGTAGAGACCAGAGCACACGCGTGAACACAACCCCGCTCTCAAGCAGCGACCAGTCGCACTGCAAACCGTCTGAGCTGCTTCAAAATGCTTTTTTTTTGGTATCTAGTCATCACAAATTTTTTATATAATGTTTGAATTATTTGATACAGGTTAAATCGTCTTTGTGAGTCGGTACATTTCTACTAAATGTGATTTTCCTTTGGAGTGGAGTGTTGATGACTGGCTGGGGGGGGGTCTGAGGTGTCGGGTCTACTTCTGTGTTTCATTCTAGTTTCACTGCACTGGCAGCCAACGTGAGTCACGTGAACTCCAACTCCCAGCAGGCACAAGGGCTTCGGGGTGGGGTGGGGGGAGGGGGGACATGTATTTTGTGTATAGAAGGATTTATCGAGAGCTTTTACTTATTTTCGTAATGTATTTTAAATGTTACGCAAATCAAGATTTTTTTAAATTTCTTTTCTCCTCCCACATTCCTGTATAGTATTTGATGTCGAGTAATCTGTTGATAGGATTTTAATTTGGAATTCAGTGTGAAATCTTTTTTTTCTTGCTTTAACCATAATTCAAGCTGTGTATTTTCTTATTCGCCCAAGCAGTATGATGCTTTGTTAATGCATGCACTTTAATTTCTTTTCCAGGTTAAAGAAAAGCATGACTGTCAGAGATTTTAATTATATTTGTAAATAAAGTGCTCATCTCACCGATAGAGCTGGGATTTCTTTGTAGAATAAGAATTAAATCCAGAGAATAATCTCTTCAACTCCCACCCAACACAACCAGCCCCCACTTGTAGGTTGGTTCGCTTCAGATGTCTCCCTCTAGTGGTTAAACACGTGCTACTGCATGTATAAACTTATCGTCCGATATTTTTTACCGGTACCTGCTGGTTAAGCATTAAAATCACACACACCCGTCCTCTGCTACAGCTGCCAGCAGCCCCCATGTGAAACTAGGGCATTTCCTGTTGCCAAGTCGAGACTAGCGACTTCCTCTGCAAAATCTGAAGTGATTATAGAACATGGAGTACGGTATGATTGGAAACGCCCTTTTTGTTTTCGTAACCCAAGCCCTGGATTTCCATGAAAATGCAATCCTCTTTAAAAAAAAAAAAAAAAAAAAAAAACCAACAACAAACAAACACTGCAATTGTTCCTCTTTTTGATGAGATCATTCACGTTTGAACAATCACAAGCTCACCATAGTAGTGCTGTAACCAGATTTATTGCAAGCCGCGGGTGAAGCTGGAAATTAGTTTGCATTGCAAAACAGAAGGCACAAGTGTTCTTCTACTACTAGATACGGTGGAGAGGGGTGGGGAGGGGGGGGGTGTTCTCCTCAGGAGCTCCCACCCCCCACCCCAGGGTGCAGGATGAAATGTTGACCAGGCGGGGCCCAGCCGGGCTACTTTCCCGCCAGCTGCTGGTAGAGTTTGGGGACGTAGTCGTCCCAGGCGGCTTGGAAGCAGCAGCCCGCCGCCGGCGCTCCCAGCCCGTACTTCTGCCTCCAGCACTGGATGCGGAACTTGCCGCGGTTGTCCCCGCACCGGTTGTTCAGGACCGGCTCGGTGCAGGAGAGCGGGCCGGACTGCTCGTAGACCAGCCACACGTACCTGTGGAGACCTGTGGGGGGAGGGAGGGAGACCGGGCCTGGTGAACGGACGGCTGGTGTCCATTTGTGTGAAATGATCCAACGTGTTGCAGTGTCAATAACATTCAGCATGCACTGAGATGCCACCCTCATGGCACACTACTGACGTTTTAATCATTTTGAAATTCAAATATATTCGAAAATGCACTTTACGTGCGTCGAGTGTGGAATTCAAATCGAGGCTTATAAGCAAGCAGGAACATCTTAAGTCAACGGATGGAGAGTTAACAGATCTGCCATTGGGTGGATGGGACTGAACCCCCACAAGAATCCAGCAGCCAGCTCGCTGACCGGCTCGGGGCCCTCCTACCTGTGCCATTGGGCGGGCCGGAGCCCACGTAGTCCGACATGACGCAGCCGCTGGACACGTCGTTGCCCTTCATGTTGACCACCAGGAAGTGGTGCCACTCCCTGAGGGGCAGACCAGGCAACATGTGAGGCTGTGGGCGGTGGAGGTTAGAAGCAGTGGCGTGTCCATACCTCTTAGATGGGGTGGCCTAGGGGTCCCACCACAGGGAGGGCATGAGACCACCAAACAACACATTCAATGCATTTACTTGATTTATATACCAGATACATTGTGTGGCCAGTCACATTTATGTGGGGGTAATGTGTGCCGCCCCCCATTGGTCAAGTCCCTGTGGAGAGCAATAATCAAATAATCTATGTCAAATAATCAAAGTTCAACTGAAAACAAATTGCATAACATTTTAATTTAAGTGACTTATTGACCCTTAAATAAAATGGATTCTGATGAGTCATTGAGCTACTGTTCAAAAACGGAAAGCAGGCATATGCTTTTCTGAAATGCTGCATAATGTAAACTGTAGATCACAGTTCAAGAGGTGGTGTCACTCATGCTCCACTAATAGCACCACATACAACGTTTGACTAAGTCAAACTACAAATGCGGGGTTTTTTTGGGAGGGTGGGTGGGAATTGTCACCTGAACTTCGGATCACTTCTGCTGGGAGCGTCCGGGTCGGTCAACGCCAGCGTGTACAGCTTGCTGGCATCGCATCCTTCCCATTCGATGGAAGTCGGTCGGTTCTGCACCTTCACGTCCACAAGGGGCAAAACAGAACCACGACATACATGCGTCATGTGGGAAACCCATGGAGAGTCTTACCCTGCAGATTCCCTAGACAGGCCCTGCATGCACATTGGGGTGCCCAATGCTGCAGGACAGCATAGCACGCGCCAGCTTCTCATTCTGACTCAATGCACACCGTTTACATGGAGACATTGGTTAAAATCCACATGGACTTCAGAGCCAAGGAAGCAGCATGCTAGCGTCGCAAGCTAACGAGAACAAACCTGGGTTGGCGTCAGCTCTTTCCCCAGCTCGTCAACTTCCACCGAGCCGTACTTCACCACCAGGACCTTTCCAGGCTGGTCCTCCACCTCGGTCAGCGCCAGGTGTCCGCTCCACTCGCTCAGATCGACAGGCATGTTGAGCCCTGTACAGTTTACTGCGCACACACCGCTTCGTTCCCCGCTTGGACAGTCAGAAGAACCAGCAGTGCTCACGTCGTCCACAAGAGGGCGCAGTGCGGCCATGAAAGTGCGTGTCAACCAATCACCGTCAGGCTCACTTATTACGCGTATATATTTGTGCAGTTTATTTTAACACTCTTAAGAGGATATATTCTACCTACGTAAAATTTGAAGAAAAAAAATACGAATGTGGTAAATACAAGATTGACTCGAGTTCCTTCTGGGCCCTTTAGATAATTTCCCACTCTACCTTGCCCTCCTGTACCTTTAACCAGGTGAGCCAGGGTGTGGTCTGCTCTCGCCAAAGTTTCCGGAATAACGTGCTTCGGGAAATAAGTACGAGGAAACCTACGGCCAGCAGCAGCACCACCGATATGTCCGAACTGCGTTCGTGTGTATACAGTACAGCCAGGCGTGGAGCTTTTCTCTGATCATGGTCCCCGGAGACACCAGACCCGAGCGACTTTGTTAAGGAGGCTCGACATGTAGGGGGGCGACCATGAGGGTGCTTATCGCTGCTGCTTTCCTTCCACTTTTCTGGTTTATTTCGGGTGAGTGTCAAACTCTGATCGGAGATAATTGGCCTGTATATAATATGTTCAACCACATGAATTTGTCCCTCTCTCTGGTTCCAGGTGAGGACACCACCGGCGGGTCTCCAGAGAGTGGGCAGTGTCCTATCGTGCACGATGGACGCGTCGCTGTCAACGGACTTATTCCGGTGAATGGCAGCTACCTGTGCAATGCCACGTCTCAAGACGACCCAACTCAGGCAAGTGTTCAACTGCATGTCGTCGGTAAGTAACCCCCCCCCATACACACACACACACACACACACACACACACACACACACACACACACACACACACACACATTATTCTTAATAACTGGTGTGCAGATCATACGCCTTCTACTTAAACAACAGTTCTTTGTTGACATTGAGCCTTCCATTCTTAATACATTGTAACAGTGCTGGGAAGGCAGCAGCTCAGTCCAAGGCCCCCCACTGAGGACGTCTCCTGGGCTGGCAGGTGTCAGGTCTTGGAGAACGGAAGCGTTTCTCTGCATGGGGTATTACTGGATGGCATGGGGAGCTACAACTGCAACACCTCCTCTCCAAACAACATGATGCAAACTGTTTTATTGCAGGTTCTTGGTAAGTGTGTGTGTGTGTGTGTTATTGATGTAATTTTCTGGCGCTGTGACGATCACCATAGTAAATTGGTTGTTCCAGGCAATGGATGACACATTTGTATTAGTCTTTCACACTGCGACTATCTCAAAATGATTTACCCAGAGAGAAAGCAGTGCTTCGCTAATGCTGAACGCTAATGAAACCGAGCCAAATCCTTGTATTTCCCAGAGAATTTGGCGCTGAGATCAATTAGTTTGAAACCAACAAGCCCTACCACAGGCGACGTTGTATTCCCTTTCCTGCACGGGGGGGGGGGATCACAAACGGTGCAGGATTCACCCCCGAAGCCACAGGGAGACGACGTGACCCCCTGAAAACTAACCGCTTGGCTTCCAGGCGGCCCCGGGGAGCGGTTGTCCACCTCCATCGTTCCCACCTCCACGCTGCCCAACGGCACGCTGGTGACGCACCGCGGGTTGGACGTGTCCTTCAACTGCTCCCGGCCGTCCGCCGCGCCCCCGGGGACCCTGCTGTCCTGGGGGTACCGGGGGGACGCCGGCCCCGGCAACGCGTCCCTGGCGTCGGGCAGCGGGTCCTGGCTGGGCCTCCGCATCCCGGACATCCAGCCTGGCGCCGGCGGGGAGTACTGGTGCGAGTCCCGGGGGAACCTCTCGTCCCAGGCCGCCAACCACAGCACCCAGCTGCTGGTCTACTGTGAGTGTGTGTGTGTGTGTGTGTGTGTATGTGTGTGTGTGTGTGTGTGTGTGTGTGTGTGTGAGTGTGTGTGTGTGTTTGTGTGTGGGTATGTATATGTGTGTGCGTGCGTGTGAGTGTGTGTGATCCTCGCCCTGCGCCGTCGCCTTCTGTTTCTATCCACTTCTAGGTGGTTGTTTACCATCCAGACCTGCAGCTTATTTAATGTTTGGAGGTCCTAAAACGTAGGTTCTGTAGGTTTTCTAAGCAAAGCGCGCTAGAACCCCAAGGTTTTGTAGAGACGTTAGCCTTGGTACCAACAATGGGCAAAATCACAGGAACTTGAAGTATGTCCGGTGTATTAAAAGAGAACTAAATGTTTTGCTTGCTAAGCACTTAATTTCCTGTTTTATTTGCTAAAGTTTGTTGCGTTTCTCTTTTTTAAAAATAATTTTCTTGTGCTTTTGCACATTGTTGGTCCACATCTCTTCCTGTGTGCAACAGTTGGATGTTCTAGCCATTTGTTTAGGTACACAAAGAATTGCTCAGCAGTTTGTCTGAGAAGCGTTCAGAACCTCCTGACACCTCTTCTTGTGATTGTGTCGGTCCTGACCAGACGCACCTGCGCAGCACCCCGATTGCCTGTGGAAGTTGGCGTCGGAACCAACTGAGGTCCAGTTCAACTGCAGCTGGTCCGGGGCGTACCCCACGCCCGTGCTACGCTGGGTCGAGGTCCACAGTGGGCCGGACACCACGGCCAAAGACCACCTCTATGTGGCCGACCAGACCGACAGCTTGGTGGTCAGCCTGAACAGGTCCGTGCTGTTTGAGGGCCAGATGCTGAAGTGCATCGCAGACCACCCAACGCTGCTAGCAGATGAACAAAAGTCCTGTCTCCTGACGCTCAGTAAGTAGGCCAGTGTACAAGTCCTGTCTCCTGACGCTCAGTAAGTAGGCCAGTGTACAAGTCCTGTGTCCTGACCCTCAGTAGGTAGGCTAGTGTACAAGTCCTGTCTCCTGACCCTCAGTAGGTAGGCTAGTGTACAAGTCCTGTGTCCTGATGCTCAGTGAGTAGGCAAGGGCGTGTTTTTAGTTTGGTTCCACATAGCAATTTAGTCTTGCAGCCAAATGCTCCTATAAAATACAATGAGAATTACTTGAGTGAAGAAAAGGTGAGATGAACAGGATGGATCCCGGGGGTTACGTGGTGTGCAACTAAATTAAATTACCTTGAAATCTCCTCTTGGGGAAAACGAGGCCAACCACTTGGCCCTGGGACCACTATACTGCGACTAAACCCTTTTTAAGTGGTTGGCAGCATAGCACAGGAAACAAAGGCATTCCCTCCTGGCTGTGTCGGTCACATTCTGATCATAACCTTTTTTCCCTTTCCATTTGTCCTTTCTGTCTGGCCTTGTGAAACTCATGATCTCACGCCGCGGGTTCACATCCTGTTTCGTTGCGAAACTTGAATATCGGGACGGTCTCACAAGGCTGCTCTCCTTCCTCCCCAGAGCGGCCGTTCCCTGAGGGGAAACCGCTGGTGACCGCCTTGGAAGCCACTGACGTGACTCTGCTCTGCACGGAGGCCAGCTCCGTCCCGCCCGCCAGCACCACCTGGAGGAGGGGGGAGGAGCAGGCGGAGATCGAGCCCGGCTCCAAGTACCTGGTGTCCAGGTCGGGCCCGGAGCTCCGCCTGACCATCCACAACCTGACCAAGGAGGACGAGGGCGTCTACTTCTGCCACAGCGAGAACCCACTGGCGGTCCGCGAGCTGGAGGTCCTCCTGACCGTGAAGGGTGAGGGGTGTGCGTGTGCGTGCGCATGCGTGTGTGTGTGTGTGTGTGCGCGTGTGTGTGTGTGTGTGTGTGTGTGTGTGTGTGTGCGCGCGTGTGTGCGCGCGACAAGTCTTCTCCAAACCCATTGTATCATCATTAGTCTTACTCTAACTCGTGAAATTAAACAATATATATATATTTTTTAGAAATGGTTGGACACCTATAGATTCCCTTTTCCTTGATGCCTCCATAAATTCTTGGTTCCTCTGTGGTTTTTAGTCATTTAAAATGTTTGGGAGAGTCTTGAGTGAAAGTCGGCCTTTTTGAACGGGACGCGGCGATCAGCCGCCAGCCGCCGTTCCCGCGGGCTCATGTTCTGACGGAGAGAGCGCGGGGCTGCAGGTGTCGTGTTGGGGGGGGGGTGGGCGGGGCCTCCTGTGGAATGCGGATCAACCTGCCGCCGCGCCCCAGGTCCCCCGTCACGCCGCTTGCTCCTGTCATCTGAGCGCTCCATTGTCTCCGCAGCCGCGGCTGCCTACGCCGGGGCCATTATCGGACTCTTCATCGCGGCGCTGATCCTGGGCACCGGCGCCATCGTGGCCAGGCTGGTGTACTCCAGCCGGGACCGGGTCTGCCTCGGTACGCAGCGCAGTGTGTGTGACGAGTCGTCAGGACAAACACACACACACACACACACACACACACACACACACACACACACACACACACACACACACACACACACACACAAACACAGTGTGGTTCTTCCTGTAGCGAGTTGGACACGTTATACACATGACTACCTCAAGCATGAAAATGACAAGATAAACACACAGTGTTTTTATTGTGTCAAGAGTGTGTTGTGATTAATGTGAAGATTAATGTGAAGATTGAACACAATCTTCACACTAATCAAAGTGAAATCACCCCTCCCCTCCCCCCCGATCTCAAATGTCCTTCTTGTCACTTTCATTACAGGAAACGGCTTTGGGTGAGTTTATCACGCAGTACCATACATCTCACTGTTGCATAGTGTCTGACTCTAGTCGGCTGAGGGATGTACCGTCTCACACACACACACACACGTGTTTGCTCTCCCCCCCAGGAGGATGGATCACGACGGGGGTGACGTCATAAGTCTGGTGGACTCCGAGGAGGAGATCTTCCAGGACGCGGTGCCCCGACTCCCCCCTCTGACCATCAGCCATCACACCACCCACGCCGAGATACACCCCATCCCTGTCGGTGCGTACGCACACACACACACACCCCACCCCCACCCCTTCCATGTCTCTGCCCTGATACCAGTGTTCTCTGCCGTGGCGTGAAGTCCGTTGGAACGTTAAATACAAAGTAGTGCTGAAAGAAATGATTCGGCAATTAACACGTCAAAGGAACCTTCTCGTTGTCTCAGGTGAGGACGAGGATTTGGACTCTGCTGGGCCTGGACCCCAGCAGCAGGAAAACACTGTGCAGATGGAAGATCCACTACAGCTAATAAAGTTCTAAGACTGGCAGGGTTTTTTTTATTGGCGAAATGTATTGTGTGACTGTGAACGGCAAATTGTAAAAAAAAAAAAAAAAAAAAAAAAAAAAACATTATTTTATTTCTTTTTATCTTTTATTTTATTTTTTTTTAACCTTTTCTGTGACTTTTGTGTGAGCCCTATTAATTATTGATACCGTGGGTTGGTACAAATGAATGTCTTCAAATGGTATAAATTTCCCGAAAATGGTGATTGTTAAAAACAAATTTGATTTTCTGTGGGAAAAAAAAAATCTCTTTTTGTATTTTTGTATTTTCAGACATCGCTCTGATTCTCTTGTACATTAAACCATCAAATAATACAAAATGTTTGGTGAAATATCCCGAGTGTAATTACCAGTTTCCCCGTCTGAAAGTTATCTCAAAGTTGAGCCCAGTGCTCAGCTCAAAACCATCGTGATGGGCAGGTGGTTGTGGACCACGCGACAACTCCTTTTCGTCAGTCGGAAGCGCGGCGGCAGTGGGCGTTGCTTATCACAAAGATAAGCCTAATCAAAAATGTGACCGTTGATATGCAGCCACAGAATATTCTAGAATATCGACAGTAATTACCTACCGTCAGAAATCAGACAGGTTTGTACTTTACCAAGCCCCCTTTCTAGTTGCATGCCTAACTGTCGTCAGAATCATTAATTCAGCTTACATTCAAATTAATCAAATATTTCAATGCACCCTGAGCACTTTGACTTAATATTTTCGAGAGACTTTCATAACCTTATAGGCCTACGGTGAAATATAAAATAGTTTTTATAATCTAAGTTAAATATTTACAAATGATTTCCATGGTTACGTTGGACCGGATATGTATGTTAACCTCTTTCCCGAGATGGAGGGCGGGACTAGTTCAGCGGCGAGAGCGTGAGGGGGGGGGGCGGGCTTTCGACGGCTATCCGTTCCCGTTAGACGTTTCGTGTATTGCTTTGTCACATTTTTCGGAAAGACGTCATAATCTTTCACCTCGTCGACATGTTGTTATCGTTCCCGGTCCGGGGACTGTGGACTGGCATGCATAATAACTCACGTGAAGTAGGAGTCCGGAAACTGCGTAACAGTTGACCGGGATAACACTACAATTCAGGATCCTCTCCCCGTCTAGATGGGCTGCACGTTGCGTAATAGAGGCGTAAGAACCAGAGAATATAAACAGGAAGTCGGGTCAGGTTTTTTAAGAAGGTGTATCATCGGTGTTTATCCGACGGCGGTATTCGCCTTGTCGAAACCGAAGTGCGACGACCAGAACTAGCGAACGGGTGTTGAGACCCGAACTATGCTGACGAGATGGGTTCGACGTAATGGACGTGATATGTCTGGCTGTCAGCGATAAGCGATGTGTTCCGCAGTGAGAAACATAGACCTTCAGCCCATATGTAAGTTGAATTACCTTTATTACATCATTTCAATGTCACGTAAGCGACGTGTGTTTTAACACTTCTACATCCACATCATCTCATACCTCACGCCCTCCCAATTACTCACTGTTATGGGTGTTCGTTTTACTGCTTGAAAAAACGTTTAGCTCTTAAAGTCAAATAAGTGTTTTTGCATTGCATGCGACCCTGTTCCACATCCACGCAGCGTCCGACCCGAGTCTCCTCCTGGAGCTGAAGACCAGGCGCCCCCCGTCGCTGGAGGGCCGGGCGGGCTGCGAGACATGGAGCGTGGACTTCTCCCCGGACGGAGCGTGGTTCGCCTGGTCCATGGGACACGGGATCGTATGGGTCGTCGCTTGGCCACTCGACTCCGAGTACTGTCCTCCAATAAGCCCCACAAAAAAAAATACGTCATGACAAGCTTCGACTACCATTGAGTGTCTCACACCTCATTATGCTGACCCACCGACAGGGAGAGTCAGGAGAGTGAACTGGACAGAGGGGACAAGAGCTTCAGCTGCGGGGAGCCGGTGTGGGGCCTGGCCTTCGGACCCAGACCGCCCAAGTCCCCCACGGTGTCCCAGAAGAACACGCAGAAGAAGGTGGATCGGCTGCTCCTGGCCACGGGCCTTGAGAATGGAGTGATAAAAATCTGGAATGTTCTCACAGGTGCGAAACAGTTCAAATGAATGCATGAATGAGTGGAACCTTTGACCTGGACGGCGGCGGATGACTCATGGATCGGTTTGTTTTTCTTTGTTCAGGCGGCCTTCTGTTTGATCTCCAGGGTCACGAGGGAGTCGTGCGTAATCTGGTGTTCCCTCAGAACGGAAGACTCACCCTTGTGTCTACTTCTCGTGACAGGACGTTGAGAATATGGGACTTGAAACATAAGGGTTAGTCATCATCTGTTGCAATCATGACCATCATTTGACAGCATTTTATTTCTGTTCGTCACCATTCTGTCAAAGCCCACATTGTTTTTATGGGGGCCATTTTTTGCTGATTTATGTAAAGAAAATATATAAAAGTAACATCGCATTTTTAACAGGGTTTGCTCCCTCATATGTCCACAGTTATCTAGTCTTGTTTCATTTCAGTGTATAAATGGGTTATTTACCTGTGTGTTCAGCTCCAAAGGTGCAGGTTCTGTCGGGCCACAAGGACTGGATCAGTTGCTGTTGCATCTCCCCAGACTGCAGCATGGTGGCTTCAGTGGGCCGCTTTGACAGAGTGAGTGGCTTGCGTTTCATTGCTATGGTGGATAAGTTCTCGCACAATACCACATGTATTGACCACAGCACAAGTGAGGTCATGCACCCTTAAGACCCAGTCAAGACGATGTCAACGTTCATTTGGTCCCCCCCCCCCCCCCCCCCCCACCACCCTCAGATGGTGTGTCTGTGGAGCCTACGGTCGTACACGTTCATCAGGAACCTGACGGGGGCGCCACACAAGACCTTCTACCTGCTGGCGTCCTGTCACTTCTCCCCTGACGGTGCTCTGCTGGCCACCGCCGCATTCAGCGGGTCCAGCTGGTGGATCGACCTGTGGGACCCTTACACTGCAGAGAAGCTGGTCACACTGCTGTAGGTTCTGCATGTTCACGCTGTAGAGAAGCTGGTGTACGTTCTGCATGCTCACGCTGTAGAGAAGCTGGTGTACGTTCTGCATGCTCACGCTGTAGAGAAGCTGGTGTAGGTTCTACATGCTCACGCTGTAGAGAAGCTGGTGTATGTTCTGCATGCTCACGCTGTAGAGAAACTGCTGTATGTTCTGAATGCTCACGCTGTAGAGAAGCTGGTGTAGGTTCTGCATGCTGAGAGAAGGGGCTCTGGGGGCTGGGGAGACCCATGTATCTCATCACTGTACCCATCAAGTCATGGCAGCAGCGAAGGCCAAAATGCTGATCTTTTTTCATCAACAGCAACTACTGCGAAATCTACGGACAGAACCAGATCTCGGCGATCCAATTCTCCCATGACGGTCTACACCTAGCAATAGTCACAGAGGACAGGTAAACGACGTGGACACCTTTTGACGTTCGTTTGTGAGCCGAGGCTTGGAACGTTGGCGTCAATGGAGCTGTGTGTGGCTGCAGGGCGCTTCGCATCTGGGAGCTGGGTCAGAAGGGCATGGTGATGCAGACCAAGGAGGACCGGGCCTCCAACGGACTCTGCTGCAACTTCCACCCACTGGGCGGAGTGGTGGCCACAGGGTAACGGCCGTCCTTGTTCTTCTCAGACAGCCAGTGTAAAAACCACTTCCTTATTCATAGACAACCATGAATGAAAAAGCACTTCTCTCTTCCATAACAATGTCGCAAAGCTGCGCGACTCGAAAGCAAACCACAAGTTACGGAAACGTTCCGATTTCTGTGTTCGGCCAGTCCATTCATGCACACCGAACACGTATTTCTCACAAAAGCCATCGCAAAAACCAAACGTCTTCCTCATCCTGACGAGACGCAGAGCCGTCAGCCTCACACGCCCTTTGCCCTCTTCATCTTGTCCTCTGATCTCCCCAGGACCAGAGACGGCCACGTGAGGTTCTGGAAGGTTCCCACCGTGGTGCCCAGCCTCTGTCACCTCTGCCGCTCCGCCCTGCGTCTCTCCGTCTCCACCCACCAGATGGAGGCGCTGCCCATTCCCCGCAGAATCCTGGAGTACCTCACCTACCGGAACATCCCCGCCCGGCTCCAGACCGAGTGCTCCCCTGAAGACGACGACTGGGGAAGCTGAAGGCTTGGAGGTCTGGCTGAAGAGACGGGGGTCGGGGCTGAGTGGCGGCGTGGTCTGGTGCTTTGTGTGTGTGCGGTTATCTCTCTTCCGGCCACTACCACTCTGTAATTCTTATTGGCACAATAGCGAGGAGGCATCATATCATCCTAGCGGCTTTTGGCATATCTTTAACTTAAAAGTGGTGAGGTTGTAGTTAGCTTGGACTTAAGTACCGCCCGCGCGTGCCCTGGGGGACCAAGCTCCCGGGGTCCTTCTGTTGAGTCTGTTCAGCGATGTGATGGCGGCTATGGGTGGTCAGGTGACCCCTGCCCCGTCACCCGTCGTTGTTCTGATGCAAAGTGAGCCCTTTACAATGTAGTCCGTTTACATTCTCTTTAGAGTGGTTTAAGTCTTTTAGTTGAATGACAGGATTTTATTGCTTTTCTGAATATGCACTCTTTGCAATTTACCGAGATCTACTTAAGATTCCAGCCTGATTTCGATCATTTATTGCACTAAACATTAATTATCGATATTCACATGCACTTAATAATTCTATGGTTATTTATTGTGTAAATAAGATAAAATTCTATCAAATTGTTTGTTTACATTCTAATAGAATAATGGCCATTTTGTGGTTATTTACCTCATAATCTACCTGTACATAAACACAAGAACTTAGGCAGGACAAAGTAGGAAAAAGTTTATTTTTAGCTATTCAACATTTAACAAAGTGTAATTGTATTAAAGACGAGGAAGCCATTTTGTAAGTGCCCTTGTCTTGACGTTCACCATCTTGCGGAGCAATCGGTGAGCGACTCGGACAGCTCCGTACATTCCGGTCCGTGTGTCGAGTTTGTTCTGACATTCGGCGGTCCCCTCCATGTCTGCCCGGCAAAGCGCCGGAACCTCGGAACCTTTAATGGAAGGGTTCCCCTTTCATCCCTGTCATTCCACACCAAGCTGAGGGCCCTGGCATGGGCTGAATGGTGCGTTGTTCTCCAAGTCTTCCTTAAAGGGGGAACCATCACATGGTTTTCTAATGAAAGGGTGCTGCTTCACGCACGTATTGTGTGTGTGTGTGTGTGGGGGGGGAAACAAAACATGGCCTGCAATGTCAACTCCGCTTCGGTGCACAACGCAGTGACGTCACAACATGCTAAGGAAGCAGAACTTTTATTAGAACAAGGCCAGGAGGGACGGTTCCCCCGACGGTTCCCCTACCGTGTCCACGGCGGTGCGCGCTCCTCTACGAGGCCTCGCTGACCACGAGGTCCCGCACGGCCTGGAACGCCGCCACCATGGAGCTCAGCTGGATCTTCTCATTGGTTCCCGAGGCCAGCCTGTGTCTGTTGCCGGAGCGTGTGGGAAGAGACGTGGTTATTTCGCGCGCACCCCGTTTTCATTTGATGTACCTCAAGTTGTCGTCTTTGCATCGGTCTGTCGTGTTAAAAAACAAAACAAAAAAAAAAACGAGGTTTCTCTGGTCGTCTCTGTGTGTCCTACGGGGAGTTTTGATTTGTGTGTGAGTGGTGCGTCTTACTCCACGTCAGCCAGCTTGATGAGCAGACCCATCCGCACCGCGGGGGGGAAATCCACTACAAGGGGGGGAAAAAAGGGAAACCAAAAACGGTGTTTAGCCTCAGCAGCGCTGCTCTGAACATGTCTTCATCACTGGAACATGCTGTAGATTGTGGATGATATATAAAGTGTGAGGAAATAAACCTGACCACTGTGGCGCTTTCTTAATGGTTCCTCCAAATTATCTCTCCCTCTCACACGCACGCACGCACACGCGCCCCCCCCCCCCCCCCCCCACACACACACACACACAACTACTCCCCCCTGCAACAAGAAGGCCAGTAGTCATGGCAACAGCAGGGGGTCTCCCAGGAAACCGCAGCAGGGAAACAACAAGAGTTAGAATGCAGACGTAACAAACAGCTAGCCCGCTCTGTACAGTAGAGCCTCACTAGGGCTCACATCCACACTGGGCTAGCCCGCTCTGTACAGTAGAGCCTCGCTAGGGCTCACATCCACACTGGGCTAGCCCACCCTGTACAGTAGAGCCTCGCTAGGGCTCACATCCACACTGGGCTAGCCCACACTGTACAGTAGAGCCTGGGTAACAGCAGCTCACATCCACATGGTGCTCAGTCTGCCACCTGCCAACACTATAGCTCACATCCAAACAGTTTATAGAGATATAGACAGATATAAAATGTGCAGCATGCATTATACGATGTCTGTGGAGTGTGTGGTTCATGGCAGGTTAAAGCAGCCTCACCTGGCCCGAGACTGATTGGACTCTGGGGGTGGGTGATGCTGCACCCCCTGTGGTGCACTGGGGCGATCAAGGCACCCAGGATAAACCAGCCATCACCACACCAACACAGACAAACACACACACGCTGACTCGTTACCTTTCAACACCTGCTCTGCATGCAACACACCTTCAAATGACAGTAAACCGGTTTCAACATCACCTCCCTGTGTTCTGGTGTCGGAGGAGTAAAGCCACGAGGTGATGTGTGCAGGGTCAACGCCTAGAGCAGCCTACAGTGACTACCTACCCTCCCCCCCTATGATGAAGTCGTGGGAGTACACGATGACTACACGATGAGTACAGGTCTCTCCGGACCTTACCTCTGTGCACCAGCAGGTGGACTTCAGTCAGGATGTCCTGGAGTGCCAAGCCTTTCAGGGTCTTCAGCTGGAGGATCTCTGGTCAGGACCGTGCTAAGGGCCAGTGTGGAGCGGTGCATACAGACGTAATTAGCACTTAAAAACTATGGACTCGGACTCCCTTGAACACTACAGACAAAGAAATAGCATCAGGCTTTGCATTTGTCTCCTGTTTTCCTCTGAGCTCATTTGTCCCCACGGGAGGGGGGGGGGTGGAACCCACGTGCTGAAGGATACGTTGGTAGGCCGCGGTGAAGTCTTTGTTGAGCGACCAGTCGAGGATGTTGGCGATGTCAGAGCGGAGTGGGTGGCCGGTGCAGGTATACACCGTCTCCTCGGTGACCTTCCCATACGCCATGCTGGTGCTCTGGAGGTCCACACACACACACACACACACACACACACACACACACACACACACACACACACACACACACACACACACACACACACACACACACACACACACACACACACACACACACACACACACACACACACACACACACACACACACACACACACACACACACAGAATACAAAAAGGCAGTGTCAAACCACACATCGTACACCCCCAGAAAAAGGACCTAACCCCCTTAAAATTAGACCGCCAAACCCGAAAGGTTGTGGGTTCGCAAGAAGCAAGAAGCCTAAAACATTTCTAAAATATCACATCCAAGTCACTATGGACAAGACGCTAAATGAATGAGTCTCTATAAGTGACTGATGGCTGTCTGTGGTAAACTTAGAGGCGCCGTCAGTCTCCTCTCGTACCTGCAGTATGTTGAGGGATCTTCTCATGTCTCCACATGACAGAGTCACGATGCCCTTCAGGCCGTCGGGGGTGATGTCGATGCTGCCAGAACAACAAAGTGGTCAGCGCTGTGGAGAGACCCTCCTGACGGCTCCACCCACGCACACACACATTAGGTCATCTGGAACATCCGGTAGCTCCGCCCCTCACAGTTTCTGGTTTCCGGCCCAGACTCTGTGCCCTGTCTCCCCCAGACTCTGAGCTACAACACAGTATGACTTCAGAGCTTCCTGGATGAAGCCCTTTATTTGATTTGACTCCTATGAAATAACACAACCCTCCTGAGCCACACTTGTGACCTTGAAAAGTCACCGTGGATCTCCAAGTGTGTTAGTAGGTTAGGGTAGACTAGTGGAGGAGGTTAGGGTTAGGTTAAGGTGACTAGGCTGGTAAAGGTTAGCAATGGTTAACCTAGCAATTGGTTAACCATTGCTAGGTTAACTAGACTTTCTTTCTACTGTATTAACAGCAATGAAATGTTTCACCTTCTTCTGACAAATGAGATAAAAGTGTCTGCTAAATTACCTAAATGTAAATGTAGGTTAGGTTAGGGTGACTAGGCTAGTGAAGGTTCGGGTGACTAGGCTAACGAAGGATAAGTTAGGGTGACAAGACTACTGGAAGATAGGTTAGGGTGACTTGGCTAGTGGAGGGTTAAGTTAGGGTGACTAGGCTAGTGAAGGTTAGGGTGACTAGGCTAGTGAAGGTTAAGTTAGGGTGACTAGGCTAGTGAAGGTTAGGGTGACTAGGTTAGTGAAGGTTAGGGTGACTATTCCGGTGGAGGCCGGGGGACAGGGCGAGACCACCCACCTCTCCTCCCGGATGACGTGCTCCAGGCGGGGGATCATCTGGTCCGGGGACAGGGGGCCGAAGCGGAAGCGCGTGCAGCGGGATTGCAGCGCGGGGATGATCTTGGACAGGTAGTTACCGATCAGGCAGAACCGGGTGTTCTCAGTGAACTTCTCGATCACTGAAGCACAGGAGCACCGCATCAGAACGCCAACTGGCTCTCACATAATGACTACAACCAGAGAACAATCAGGGGCATGTCGGACCCTGCAGAGTAGAGCTGAACACGTATCCCGTCTACCGTGCAGACTCTACCACTGTACCACTGTACATATTTGTTCACTGCACCTTATATATTTTTTTTTTAATATTATTTATCTTGCACTAAAATTATTTTTATTTATACATTTTTTTATATATATTTTTTTTATACATACATACTTTTTTTTTTTTATTACAGTGCATTTCGTTCTTAAATTCTTTGTATTGTAATGCTGCTGCTACGCTGTAATTTCCCAGCTTGGGATCAATAAAGTATTTCTAATCTATTCTATTCTATTCTATACCAGGACGACCCATTAACCCTGTGGCTAGGTTCATCAACATCCCCTGTCCTTTTCATACAGGTGGCCGGATGGACTTCTGGAAGGTTCCTGTGGTACTGAGCCTACCTGGTGGCATCCTTGAGCAGGAGGCTCACCTCCAACTGGCTGAACGGATGATCGTTTATTTGACAATGATTAACGCATACATGAGTGTGCATGAAGCACGCGTCTGATGCCAACACAAATGTTATCCATTAAATGAATACGGCCATGAAAATGTAACAACAGCACAGCAAGAAAAAGGTTTGTTCCGCATGATTGACCCACAATTTTGTCAACAGGTCACATGACGGCGAATGCAAAAATAATTAAATAAAGTGCACTGACTCCCAAAGGAGGCAATGTAATCTCAATTTGACTTTCACGGTTTATTAATAAATAACATTGACATGCATGTCCCCAGATGTTCATGAGTCTGTTCAGCCCAGAGCCGCAACACAAAACAGCTAACATGCTAATGGTGTCTCTCTCTTCCCCCTCTTCTCTGGCTCTCTTGTGGACTTGCGGTGCTTTTGCACACACAAAAAAAACTCCCTTGCACAAACGTACCGGTAAAGTAACAGCGATGCAACAGCAAAGCCACAAGGTCCTTCCCTTCCAACCGGAGCCGCAGCCTGCAGAGTGGCTACTCAGCAGGCCGCCGCGGGGGCCCAGCAGGAGCTGCCCGGCCAAGCAGATGGCTTACCTCGCCGCAATGCATTCTGGGCATCCTGGGTCATGGCATCCGCTTCGTCCAGTATCACCAACTTGAAGCCTTTTCTGGTGTGATGGGGGGGGGGGGGGGGGGGGGGGGGGGGGGGGGGGGTGGGGGGGGGGGGGGGGGGAAGACCACACACACACACACAAAATAATCAATTTCTTTTACATTTTAAACAAAAGTCAGTTTGACCCCTATTTGGAGCGTGAGTGGCCAAGTCGATGTAATAATGCTTACTTGAATATGGTTCTGGTGCTGGCGAAACTCAGGATCGGACCTCGCACCACATCGATGCCTCGGTCGTCGGAGGCGTTCAGCTACGCGGCAACACACAATTTAAAACGTCAACGTCGAACAACAACGTCCCCATAAAAAACCACAACACACACCAGAGCCTCAAAGGGGATGCGATGGGTCACCTCCAACACCATGGAGTTAAACTCCTTGTCCTTGTACAGCTGCCTGGCACAGGCCAGGATGGTGGAGGTCTTCCCTGTGCCGGGCGGCCCGTAGAACAGGAGGTGTGGGAGCCGGTCCTGGCTGATGAACCGCTGGACTGTGGCAGAGCAAACACTCAGAGAGCTATGAGGGCTGTCGTACACAGATACGCTATGCTAACACGTTTCTCCTTTAGAGGAGAGAGAGAGAGAGAGAGAGAGAGAGAGAGAGAGAGAGAGAGAGAGAGAGAGAGAGAGAGAGAGAGAGAGAGAGCAACAAATGCACTAGCAACTTGCAACACACACCCAACATGAATAATATAAAAACGTGTACTTACTAGTGTATTATACAACACTTTAACATGTACTTAGTAGTGTATTATAAAAGGAGGGATAACATGAGTAGTGTTTAATAGTGTACTTTAGTCTAGTGTAGTATAAAAGATAGCATGTACTTACTAGTGTAGTATAAAACAAGCACTTACTAGTGTAGTATAAAACATAACATGCACTTACTAGTGTATTATAAAACATAACATGCACTTACTAGTGTAGTATAAAACATAACATGCACTTACTAGTGTAGTATAAAAGATAACATGTACTTACTAGTGTAGTAGGCTATAAAACAGCATGCACTTACAACGGTAGTATAAAACATAGCATGCACTTACTAGTGTAGTATAAAACATAACATGCACTTACTAGTAGATAAAATGTCCTGGTGAGAAATCAGATCATCCAACGTCTGAGGTCTGTATTTTTCAACCCTTAAAAAGTATTCAAACATTAGATAACAAACCCCGATCACGTCACGTTACGGTTATTCACATCACAGCCGCTGTAGTGTATCACAGGACATGATAACCATACCCATACAGGTGATTTTTTCATACACATGTCTGAAAGTTTAACCAAAGTAAAGGAAGCTAAGAGGCTAACTGAAGCCTGTCAGTCTCCTGCAGCAGACAGCTAAGTAGTTAGCACCACCACTAGCATCATCCTCACCATGGGAGATTCCTGGGCTTCAGGGCGTCTTGGCCAGTCGTAGACATCGCTGTAATAATCACAGAAATTGATGATCACGTTATTGATCATGAAGTGATTCCCAGGACCGATGGGCTTTCACTGAGGTTTGGCGCGCTGTGCGTGTGACGTCACGACGCCTGGCCAATCAGAATGGTTCCGCTTGGGTCGTGGGCGGGGCTTTATTAATATTGCCAAAAAGACCAAAACAGCACATAAACCAAGCAGTGTGGACCAGCCTTGTTTTATTAGAGCAATATGAATGATATTTAAATCGTCACAGCGAAAATGAACGCCATTGATCGCCAGTTGTGTTCAACAGGTTGGAGCCGTTCTCATCCCCAGTGGGACTCCACGCTGACATGTGGTCTGACCTGGATGGGCCATCACACCTACAACCTGTTTTGATTACACCATTAGTGCACACATGTAGGCCTAACTATATATGTTTAAGGTATATCAACTCCATTATATTAGCTCCGTTAACCTGTTGATTCTCAGACACACTGCCGGTGACAGGGGGAGACGTCGCCTCACGGTGTCCGGCGATGGACAGGTAGACACCTGGATGACACGCCGGCATAACACCATTCAGATCCCGTCAGCTCAACTCCCACACAAATTAAACACCACAATGAATAATTGTGTGACACAATACAGGCCATAATTGCGACCCAAAGTTTTAGATCGACGCAGGATACCGCAACATGCAGGCCTACATGTATCCCGACGGTAGACATTTGTTTAAACGTGTTGTGTTCACGGGTGTATTTATGCAGGCCCTATTGTCAGTCACTATTATTATTTAACACAAAAGGGTAGCTTGGTGGTCTCGCGAGATCAGCACGTCTCGCGGCGGCGCTTCTCCGTGCAGCTTCCCAGGGTGATGCGACGCTGCTGCCGTGGATTTGATTGACAGAAATCATGTCGGTGCGGTGGGACGCCGCTCTGCCACGGGGAACGGGGGGTCCCTCGCATGCAATTCACACAGAACCTGTAAAAATGAAAAGGCCTCCACAGGGCGAGCTTCTAGCGACACACTGAACTGTTTCTTTTTTATCTTTATTTAATTATTTTTCTCTTTCCCCTCACATCCACTGACAGCGGAGAGGCGCTCCATGGATGCTGAGGCAAACCGGGTTCAGATTGCATTTGTGCTCGATCTCTTCGTATTGCGGTTGATACAGCACACAATCAAGACATCTTTAGGAAACTGCAGGAACTACGAGGACTGTTGAGATGGAGTCGCCTCGCTCTCGGCTGAAATCCGCTTTAGAGAGATAAAACACCGCAGGTCCGTTTCATGGCGTTTGGCAGGGGGGTCTCCTCCACGTTGTTTTGTAAAACAGATTTCAAGTGCAGACACCGCACCGCTGCTCGCAAACTATGGACGAAGAGATGACCAAAAGCGAAGAGCAGCATCTTACTTTGCAAAAAGCCTTGCAGCAGTGCGAGCTGGTGCAGAACATGATCGACATCAGCATTTTCCAGTTTGGAAGGTTTACGAACCAAATGTGCCACATCCAACGACTTGACACAACAGGAGATCCGGACGCTAGAGGTAAGCACGGGCATTCGCGTTGAAAACGACCACATTCTGCGAAGCATCCTCACTATGAAAATCAATATGGGTTTGTCACGTCTGCCGTCTCCCTGCGAGGCCACGGTGTGCATATTGTGCAAGGCGTCTTTTTCCTTTAATAACGTGTTAACCCCGTGCTCGACTGTGGGGGCATTGCGTGTGGTTACGGTACATTTCCACGGACGGCCGTGGACCACCGTGGTGCGAAGGCAGTGTTTTTTTTGTGCAGTGTAATAAATCAAGACGCGGGTCTGCAGTGGGCCGTCATCCTGCAGGTGGCGGGAGAAGGTGTTCGCTCCTCTCGGCTCCATCACAATGTCCTACCAGCCAGCCCTGGCCAAGGGCCTACCCAGCCGTGTTTACAATGAGCGGCACCGATACGATCCGTCCTGCCTGCGCAATCTGTCTCCGCGCGGCGCCCCGCAGGACGGGCCGTGGGTCGCCCACTAACGCATGCAGGGGGCTTGGATTATCCTGCCTCAAACCGTCCCCCCCCCCCCCCCCCCCCCCCCCCCCCCCACAAAAAAAATATTGCTGTGCGTTTAATTGGCCGACAGGGTATTCCGCGACTGTCCTTACGTAATTGCCCACGGTATTCTGTCGTAGTTGTGGTATCTAACAGAAGCGGAGACCACGGGTAGGCTGTGTTGGTGGGCTGTATGTAGGCTACAAGGCATGCTGTTAAACAACACGCAAGAGCAAGGCCAAGTGTTTTCTACTTAAAGCCGGCCTAGGTGTCCCCGTCTTTTTTGGGGTAACCCCCCTCCCTTCCTGTCTCTCCCACTCACTCTCTCTCTCTCTCTCTCTCTCTCTCTCTCTCTCTCTCTCTCTCTCCTCTCCTCTCTCCTCTCTCTCTCTCTCTCTCTCTCTCTCTCTCTCTCCTCTCTCTCTCTCTCTCCCTAACACATTCGTTGTGTCCAAGGTAATTCAAAGGCAAAACCCCAAACATCTCTACTATAAAGTATAATAAAGTTTGTGTATTCATTTAAACTTGATGATGCACGGACGACTTTAATAATTATGATGAGTTTTCATGTTTCATAAAACAAATGTAAACATGTGAGCATCATGGTTTTTTGGCATTTACATTTTTTTGTAATGGTCATGCATACCATATATAGTATAGAGCAGGCCAGCATTTATACTGCAGGCCTACATGTCTAATCAAATGTAGTAGGCCAGATGCATACTGTAGTATATTGTAGCATGTATATGGATGGAACGATCTCCCATGTCTCTTTAATCAGAGACATACCTGTGAGGTACATTTTAAACCTGTTCACATTCGTTTCACAACTTAACGGTAGCTGTCAATAGTGATTGCCACATATATGGTCAATTGCTTCAAGACCAGAATACAAGTTTCTCCAATGGAAATGTGAGTGCTTGACTTTCTGTCTTTAATTGTGCAACGTGCACACTGTGAAACTGAAAAGTACTTCTCCGAAGTACCGTGAGAAACATGTGCATTGTAAGGAAAGTGACATCTAGTCCAGGGGTTCCCCATCAGTTGCTTTTGAGTCGAGCCTGTTTGACTACTTCTGGCTTAACCACATAGTCCCTGTGTATATGTATAAATAGTTAGACGAGGCTCAACTAATGTGCTTCTCTGCTCAGTTAGCCTCAGGACCAAGATGCAGAAAACAAGTTGAATCACTGTCCTGTGTGCTGGAAATAGTTGCTGACTGGATGAGTTCATCTTTAGTTTAAAGTCAAAGTATTTTTTTACTTTCCTGTCGTATTCATTGTTAGATATTGAAAACATTTGCAGTGATCACACCACAAATCGTCCTGTTGTAGTGAACCTAAATCCAACACCAATACTATTATTATTATATTTTTCATCATTGTTATTAGAGTTGTGGTCAGTGATTGTCTCTTCTAAGCGTTCAGGTACCTTCTATGCAAGTAAGTCCTAATTAGACCATGAAGCTTCTACTTCAGAACCTTGGACAGCACCTGCCCTCAACCAGCTTCCATCGAGGAAATCTGAGCTAGTTTTTGTGTGCCTGAAGTTTGCGACGTAGCAGAAGGAGTTTCAACACATTAAAGCACAAGAAGGTTTCATGATCAATGAATCACTTCTCATTGACAGTGAATGGGACTTGTCCTGAGTAGGACAAAGAGAAAGGGGAAAGGAGAGCTTTAGGGCCATAGTTGTGAGTCTTGTACATACTTTAAATCTAGTAAATATAAAACATCTGTATGTGGTTAAAAATGTATCCTGGCCACTTACCAGAAAGAGAGAAGACAGAACTTTAGGGGCAATAATGTTGAAAAAGTTATTAATGTTCAATATGTCTTGAACTGTCAGATGATTCCCTTAATGATTTGTTGAGGGATTAATCCGAGGAACATGGCTTGGAGGAGCATATTCTGAGGAGGCTTTACTTTATACTGTAAGGTTCACATTATACCAATATGACTAAGAGAGCTGCTGCTGGTGGATGACACACTGGAAGTGATTCAGCAGAAAACTAAAACAGTGAATTAAACGGTCCCCAAACCCTTGAAATCAAATCTGTCATTTAAAACAGTTGTAGTTTGTGTATGTGTAAGATGATTAGACGTAGTAACTGAGCTGCATATGCTCATCTTTTACAACGTTCTTAGACCTTTCCAGAGCAGTTTTCAGTTTTTTAATGACATTAAGTGTGTGTGTATTCCCTTTGGTCGGGTCACAGTTCGGCACAGTCATGCTAAATCATGCTAAAATCATGCTAAATCATGCTAAATCGATGCTAATGTTTTTACATGACAGGCCCAGCTTCACATTGCATTACAATTCCATGGGCTCCAGTGGGTTAGTGAGTATGTGTGTCGCTCTGTCATGCACAGATAAATAAAGTTAGACTCTTTGTGGGAGGATTGTGTCTTGGAGTGTGCACTGGTGATAAAACTCGGGACGGGAAGCAACAACATCATATTCTAATGTATTTTAAGTGCAGATAAAGTTTCAAGTTTCAAGTTTATTGTCACATACGAGATTACAACGTACATCATTATCAGAAGTGGAGTTCTTGTTTTTCTGGGTCAGCTCAACTTTACATGATAAAATAAGATACAATATAATTAAAATAAGTCAGCAAAGTCAGATAAGTAGCAGTAATACAGTAGAAAAGTGAATAAAGCTGGCAGAATTGGTGACACCATTCAAATCACTTTTTAAAACCCACTTTTATAAAATCGATTTAATTTGATGTTGTATTTTAATCTCACTTTATTTGTGTTCAATTGAGATCTATTTTATTATAGGCCTACTCAAATTCAAATCTGTGTAGCTCATATTTGATTTCATTTTTATTTCATCTCACATTTTCTTTAATTGTGTATTTTGTGTAATTATTGATTTCTGCCCTTACTCTCTGTCCTTCTCCTGTTAATGTTTTCCTGTGTTGTGATTTAATTGTTTTAAATATGCTTGTTAAAGCACATTATAAACTGCCCTTTTAAAGCCCCTATATAATTAAAGTTTACTGTTCAATATTCATCAGAAGAAGGCCAGGGATATGACCATGAACGATGTGGTCTGAGCAGACAGGACGATGACACAGGTTGAGCACAACATCGT
>JAXIVH010000015.1:7027593-7032593 GCA_036785325.1 Urophycis tenuis
ACACATGAGCTATTACTGATTTATGTGCAGAAGCAGCTGCTACGAGTTGGGACGAGGCAGCCTGCACATCGGGGTGAAGGACAATGTGGACGAGGGGAAGGAAACACGCGCAATTTATATACCGAATGAGAGGAAAAAAAACATTCTCGGTTTACCCCCCCCCCCCCCCCCCCCCCCCAAAAAAAAAAAAACAGAACAGTAGCGCTTGTGTTTTGGACGGGTAAGAAACCCTGACGCCAGGCGACCGCTGTCGCTGAAACTGTGGCTTTTAGGATTTCAGTCCACGAGTTGTTGATGCTGCTGTGTGGAGAATGAGTCATAGCATCTAGAGGCTGCTGATGGAGGCCCTTCACGCAGCAGTGTGGACACACCGTGCTCGCTCTGTCTGTCCGTCCGTCTCTCTCTGTTTGTCTGTCTCCCTCTGTTTCCCTCCGTCTGCCTTTGTCTCTCTCTCTCCGTCTTTCTGTCTCTCGCCCTCCTCTCTGCGTCTTTCTGTCTGTCTCTCTCTCTCTCTCTCTCTCTCTCTCTCTCTCTATACGGGGACGTGCACGGCTGCTTTCACAAGTCGGATCACACAGACGATCCTCTGAGATCCTCGGTGTGGATTGAGCAGATTGTGTTGATCTTTGCCTTAGTGTTGTTCAGGCACGACACACACAGACACACACACACCTCTCCTTGAGAGTTAAAAGGACCATCCCTGCGACACTGCATTAGTTACATCGTGGCTAATTGGCTTCAAATGCCAACGGAGAGAGAGAGAGAGGGAGGGAGAGAGAGAGAGACGGAGAGAGGGAGGAGGGGAGGGAGAGAAGACTGGGAAAGGGGGGGGGGGGGTCGTGAATGAAGAGAGTGGGAGAAAAAAAGGCCAGTGGGAGAGAGGGAAGAGGAGAGGAGGGGAGAGAGAGGATGGGCAAGTGAAAGGAGTGTGGGGGAGGGGGGAAGGGGGGGGGGGGGTAAAAGGGCAAAGAAAGATTGACAAAAAGCAGCTGAGAGGAGAGGAAGAGGAGAAGATGAAGCCCGGGAGAGAGCGGGGGGAGAGATGAAAAGAGCCGGCGCCACAGAGGAAGGAACGGCGCGGCGGCGAGGCGTGGAGCGGGGCCCCACGCCGACTCCTGACAGAACCATGGGTGGGCGCCGGCGCCTCAGCGGCCCGCCGCGCTAATTAGCTAAACGTAAACTTTAAGTCCCACTGCTGACGCGGGCAACAACGCCCCAGAACCCCCGCACCCAGCACACACACGTGTGTGTGTGTGTGTGTGTGTGTGTGTGTGTGTGTGTGTGTGTGTGTGTGTGTGTGTGTGTGTGTGTGTGTGTGTGTGTGTGTGTGTGTGTGTGTGTGTGTGTGTGCGTGCGTGCGTGCGTGCGTGCGTGCGTGCGTGCGTGCGTGCGTGCGTGCGTGTGTGTGTGCGTGTGCGCGCCTTTCACGCCTCTCCACCAAATCCTGTTGACTGCTGCCGGTGAACGAGGACAAGAAGCCCGACAAGATGTCACCCCAGGGTGGGGTCTCCACGGCCGTTGGTCCACCTGGAGGGGTGAGGACTCGGTGGGGGGGGGGGGGGGGGGGGGGGGGAGGGGGAGAATGAGGGGGGGAAATCAGTCTCTTGGACGAACCTCTCGATGGGCGCGGGGAAGTGGAGAACACCGCAGAGGAACGTCTCTTTGTGTTTATCTGTTGTCCGTCCATCTATCGTCATAAAGCATTTCTCAAACCAAAGGGTGGGTTGCACTGGACAGTCTGTTGGTAGCTGGTGACCCTAGGGTAATACTAGGGTAGTACTAGGGTGATACTACGAGAGTATACTAGGGTAGTACTAGGGTAATACTAGGGTAGTACTAGGGTGATACTACGCGAGTAATACTAGAGTAGTACTAGGTAATACTAGGGTGAGTACTAGTGTTATACTGGGAATACTAGGGTAATACTAGGATAATACTAGAGTAATACTAGGGTAATACTAGAGTAATACTAGGATAATACTAGAGTAATACTAGGGTAATACTAGGGTTATACTGGGTAATACTAGGATAATACTAGAGTAATACTAGGGTAATACTAGGGTTATACTGGGTAATACTAGATAATACTAGAGTAATACTAGGGTAATACTAGGGTAATACACATCAATGTCACCCCGTGGGACAGGACCACCCTGACACATCAAAGCGTTACGGGGTGTATCATCAGGTGTTCGTTGTGGGGTCTGTGTAAACACTGAGTGGGTAAGACGGGTAGTAAGTGAAAGTATGTGACAGTGCGTGGGAACACACAGATAGGGAATTAAGAAAGAAATAGAAGCAGAAAATAAACACAGTGGCCCCGTCTGCAAACACTAATTTGTGAAGGTACAGAACATCACAGCGCACGGTGCTTTATTAGTCACGTCGCAGCAGACTCATGGCTACTCATCAACTTGGCTGGCCTTGTCATACCTTCATATTTATTGGCGAATGAATGAAATGTAAACATGCCTTGCTTTCATTCATGTCGGCGATGTGATGGTGAGTTATGATTTGTCGTCCTCATACATACATACGCCCCCCCCCAAGAGCAGGGCAAAGGTCAAACAACTGCAGGACCACGTAGCGTGTAGCTCCGTACCGTTAAGATGGTATGTATGGATAGCCTTATAGCCTGCGCAGCTCGCTGTAGCCTGCGCGGCAGTAACCGCGTCCCCCAGTTAGTTTCCTCGCCGTGTTTAGCGTTGTGTTTGGCGGCTGTGTCTGAAACTAACGAGCACCTTAGAAGGTGCTCGTTAGTTCCAAGCCGACCCGACTAAAAAGAGAAAAACACAAAGGAATAACACCCCCCCCCCAAAAAAAAATAAAATAAAGAAAAACATTATTTGTTCTCTGTTTCCTCCCGCGCTGGGCTGCGTGATGTTGGCTCTGACTCGCAGGAATCCACGGGAGGAAAAGACATTCGAAACCTATTCATTTTTCTGCCATTTTCACAAAAGCTGTCGCTAAGAAACAGGCACTCGACAACGTCGCCGCTTGAAGCTTTGAGTGTGAAAGCGGCGGCCCCTCCGGCCTGACGACGCGTCCGGCGGAGACCGAGCTGCCGTCGGCTCCCCTTCCCCCGCCGGCGGCGGGGAGCGGCCTTCGCTGTGCACCGTCCGTCACAGGGGGCAGTCTCTGTACGCCCGGCGATTATTTATGTTTTAGTGATTTTTTCTTCTTTTCCTATCAAACCGTTGAAAATGAGGCGTCTGACAGTGAGCGAGGCTGTGCTGTGGGGTCTGGCCATCTGTAAACTCTCTCTCTCTCTCTCTCTCTCTCTCTCTCTGTCTCTCTCTCTCTCTCTCTCTCTCTCTCTCTCTCTCTCTCTCTCTCTCTCTCTCTCTCTCTCTCTCTGTCTCTCTGTCTCTCTGTCTCTTGTGTGATGTTAGGGTCCCCACCGCTGATCATTTGGGGGCTGATTTATGTGCGGTCATGCCAATCTGTTGTTTATTTATTGAGTGAGCTTGTTAGAGCTGCCATTCCTGCCGATGAAGGGCCCCTGATTTAGCCTTGTCCTCATCCTCTTCCTCCTCTTTGTACTCCAACTCCTCTGCCTCCCCATCTTCCCCATCTCCTTTCCATCCTCCTCTCCGTCCCCTTCCTTCTCCTCTTTCTCCTCTCTGTCATCTTTCTCCTCCTCATCCTCCTCTTCCTCCTCCTCCACCCTCTCGCGTGTCTCCAGCCACATCTCGTAGACCAGACCTCTTGCTCTTCCTCCTCAAGTTTCTCCGTCCTTCTTGACGTTTCAGGAGGTCCCACTTCACTGGAGTTGACTTGACGCTGATGGGGTCCTCGGGGGGCGATGCTGAATGGCTGAGGGGTGAATGGTGTGTAAATGTCACCCAAGGGGCCCCATGGAGGTGGAGAAGGCGCAAAATAAGGAGCCGACTCTCGAGTTCATCAAATGAATCCCTTCAAGATTGATGTGACCTTACGAGATGCACATCCTCCACTAAAGAGGCTGTGGATGTGCGTCTCGAGGACAGTTCACCATGCAGGCCCTGTATTGTACCGTTCGCGCGGCTGTGGGCATCTGTGAGGTGACGTGCTAAACGCTGACCATTTAGAAATGAATAACCGATGCAGTGACATAACAGAGTGCTAGTGTCAAGGTTACATCTATTACCATAGGGCAAGTGCAAGTTGGACAACCGCGGCAAATCAAACGGGAGCCTCTACAGGTTCATAGGAATCCATGCTTTTCTTTTCATTGTGCCTATTCATGTATTTAAAATGAAGGACATGAGCAAAGCTAGTGGTCTGGTGGTCAGCCGGGTTCAAAAGTTTGAGCCCACCGTAGATTGCACTTGACAGATCGATTGATACTCGGGTCCGTCTGATGGGAATCCTTTTCCCCGTTGCGTTTTGTGTGCTTTGTCCTTTTCTCGCCGTCCTCTCCAGCTGCCGCTTTGATTGGCTGTGGCGTGAAGCCGCCTTACCGTCTCCTAGGAGACGGCCGCGATGTTGTCGCGGCCCCTGAGATGGTTCCAGCGGGTCGTCTCGCAGCAGGTCGACCCGGGCGGCGCGTGAGACACAGCTGTGGCTCCGGAAGTCGCCGGGTCAATTCCCACCAACCGCCGCGTTTGATTTCCCCCCGTTTGCCGCGGGGATCAGGGGCGGGACGCGCGACAATCATGCAACGCGCGGGGGAAAATGAGGCGGTCGCCCGCGTGTCTCCGGCCAGATTGATAAACCGCCTGTTTTGTCTTCTCTCCACAGAACAACTTGAAGAGGATGCGATGCATAGTAATGGAGGTAACTGCTGTTATACAAGCCACTGCCACTCTGATCCAACCTCCCCGGCACCCTCACACATTCCTCTTTGCGTCTCCATGGCAACCCGGCGTTGTTTAAAGTTGGTGGCATGAGGGCTCCGCGGGTCTGCCCGCATGTGTGTGCGTTTTACATGCATCTTTTATATATCACAAATGCTTGCGCTGTGGCGGCGCTGCATGGAGCTGCAGAAGCATGAATTCACGGCTGACAGCTCTAAGTTG